>JAPYYS010000629.1:0-158401 GCA_030522525.1 Campopleginae sp. 14b | reverse complement strand
AAAAAAAAGAATGAAGAACAAGAGAAGGAGGGAGAGAAGGAGAAGGGGGGGGGGGGAGGGGGGGGGGGGGGGGGGGGGGGATGAGGAACGGCGATCCGAGGGAGTCTGATAGAAATTGTATCAAAGAAAACTGCAGAGAGAAGAAATGAAGAAAGAATAAAAAAGGTTTCGATACGGAATGAGAAATAGCGAGCCGAAGACGAAGTGCAGAGACTGGAGGAGGAGAAATTCTTAGATAGCGATGGAAACAAAAATGTATATATCAAAAGCATGAGATGAAAAGGAGCGGAGATGAAAAGAGAAAGATCGAGAGGGATAATGAAGAGAAAGGAACAAGATGCCGAGTTGGAGAGAGAGGGGAGAGGAGCAAAGCCCTCGCGGCGGCATGGCCACCCTCGTTCGTACGCCCCCGCACCGATTCCTGTGCCTCACTTCTTGCCGCTCTGCCCCCTCCGCCGCGTCCCTCATCGCTCCATCCCCTATCATCAAATTTCCATCTCTCTCTCGCTCTCTGTTGCTCCGACGTGCCTAACCCCCCCCCCCCCCCTCACCTTCGGACATTTATCTTTCTCTCTCGCTCTACACGCCGCTTTGCTCTATAACTCGACGGTTCCCCTCTTTCCCTTTCTCTCAGAGTATACACAAGTTCTCGTTTCTCTCTAGTTCTTTCCCCTCCATCTCGATGATAAATCCCATGTACTTTACGCCCTTTTCTTCGGCAGCATTCCTTCCGACGTTCAAACTACGCGATCTCCAACTTTCCCTCTGCCACCACCCCCCCCCCCCCCCCCCCCCCCCCCCCTCCCCCCCCCCCCCCCCCCCCCCCCCCTTCCCCCTCTCTCTCTCTCTCTGGCCCTCGCACTCACGCAATAACTTCGTCTCACTCGCGGCCTAGCCCCATACACGCTCATTTCTCTTTTGCTCTCCGGCTGCGTGGCTCGCGCTTACACTAACCGGACCCGGGCTATACACGAAGCAGCCGTCGCACTTTCCGGCCGGCTTTTCGAACGTACAGCAGCAGCAGCAGCGCGGCAGTAACCCCGAGCCATCCTCCGACATACAACTTGCAGCATTCTCCGCTCGCTCGTAGTTGCAGCTGCACCGGTTCGGCTCGTCCACGCGCGTCTCCGTATCCCAATCGCCTAGCAAAATCCGCGTCTTTTTCTTCGCGCCTCACCCAACATTTTGCTTATCGCAAACGACATTAGTTCGCGCCGATCTCGCTTGTGCGGATATTAAAAAATGATTTTTTAAGGGGGTTACTCGGTGACGTGATTAAAGTTGAAATATTTTGTGTCGCGAGTCTCTTTCAGTGCTAAAATAACGCCACGATCAACCCCAAGTTCAGTGTCCACGTGACTGTGTTTTACAATCAGTTTGTTTTTTTCTTCGAACCTCTGGAAATAATAACTCACCGAGTGCGTTTTCTGCTGGCTATTATATTGTCGAGTGAAACGCGTGCTTTTGTCCCGATTTTACTTATCGCGCTGACTCATAAGACCGCAAGGAAAACAACCGATAGAAACAAATCTTTTCTATGATTTTTTTTCACATCTCTATCGGTCGACCCTTGCTCTGCCATGTGTGCTTAGTACAAAAATAACTGTGCCGCTCGCTCGCACGGGGCTCTCTTTCTGCGGAACTGAACGACCGAGCGAGACATTTTGCAAATTTCACCAACTCCCGATTAGACCGAAAACGAAGAGATTTGATGCATTTTTACGAATTTATTTGTTAATAAATTCGATTGTACGAACGCCAGCGCCAAGACACGTTTAACGGGGCGGGAGACTGTTGCTCGAGCAGTGAACGGCCTGACCGATTCGTTTTATCGATCGAATCGAGCGATAAGCGCTCCCCGACTCTCTCACGACCTCCGACCCCAACCTCGCTACCGATTTCTACGCTCGTTTTCTTTCCTTGCTTTTTATTTTTTCATTCTCAATTATAATTGCTCCCGCCGGGTATCGTCTCTGCACACCCTGGCACGATTTCCTACGCCCCCTAATTGGCAAACCATGGAAGATAATAAATGGCAGGGAATTAAGTGGCAACTCGTTCGACCGGACGAAATAAATGCTTAATGGATATCGTGAAACAATTTTTTCGAATTTTCTCGTGAGAGTTGGCCATCCCAAGCCCATATTATATCAATAACCGAGACAATTATTATCATGGATTGGCTCAGAAGACAACAGGACGTCAAAGAGTCACCGGAAACTAACATGGCGCTCACACCGGATGAACCTGACGAGTGTTACTTCGAGGAAGACGTCTCTATCGACGAGGGCATGGTACGTGACTCGATGCTAATCGAAATACCAATTCTTAACTTAGACATACGTCACATAAACTCTCGAGATTTATTATTTTTTACTCTTTCACGATCGCGATCGACACCAAAATTCGAGGCTTTTCCCCAATGAAATAGGAAGAAAAAAAACACACACACACACATTTTTGGCTGCGACCCGAGTTAGAAAATATCATTAACCGTCGATTACCATTTTTCACGTTAATTACAGCGCGTTAATCACTAACGTTTTTCATTATCGATCGCTTCGAACTGAACGAAAGTTATTTTCGAGCAAACACGTGCGGATGTCATTTAGAAAGGTAACTTGAGGCATTTTTCTCATACTTAAGCACGCGCGCTGCTTATCGATTTTTCGACTTTAAAATAAAACTCTTTAGCGAGCTCGTTTACGGATTCTTTTGGTATTGCTCACGTGGCCTCATTTGGGAACAAAATTTCTTGCTCAATTTCTTCGAGATACGTAATAATAATAATGAGGCAAAATTGTTCGTTCGGTCATAATTGATCAGTTTTCTTGACACTTTTCTTGGCATTTTTTCAATCGTTCCTCCGAAGCCGTGAGCAACCTATATATACAGACAGAAAATTACCGGTTGACTAAGTTTTTCAAAGGGTTCTTATTCCAGTCCGGCTCTCTCGCTTCTCGTCCAGTTGTCCCGCGCCAAATCTTTTCTCCTTTTTTTCCTACGCGTTATTCTCCGGACCTCCATTTTTATTTCTTTCCTTTTTCTACCGCACGTAGAGCAAAGTGGCTCAGGCCAAAACGAGTTTTAATGACTAACTCAATACTTGCATATACTTTTGAATCACCGAATTCTATGGCTCCTCCGAAGTTTTACCAAACTGTCGCGAGAATTTTTTTATCGTCCTGGCATCGGAATTCCGTTTTTTATGAGCCTCCTTAATCTCCGATTACCCAACCAACATCGGGAACTAAAATTTCCACCGCTCCACGTTTATCCAACCATTGGAAAGGTAATAATAAACTTTTCCGCATTAAAAAAAAAAAGATACTTATGGATTTTCAAGAGCAACCAGCGTCAATTCAGCTTTTCATGTGAAAAAACAATTAAAAAGTAAATCATAACTTTATCAAATTTTCGTGACATGTCATTCAACGGGAAAGTCTTTCGGATTAAATTTTCGAGTTCTTTCCATGGATTTGCTAAAAGCGCTCCGACAAGCAATGCGAAAAAATAGACAACGCTTTGATCAGTACGATTGTCTATTTAATTGGCCGGAGCCGACAGTTTGATCCTTCGATCGGAAAGAAGTTAACGCTCGTGTCCAGGCACGAGGATCGAACTTGATCGGTGTGAACAATGGGAGAATCTCATTCGCGCTCCATCTCGATGCGTAAATGTCTGTATGAAGATACACGAGCCGAGTGAAAACTCTCGTCGCGTTCGGAGAACAAAGAAAGCCACACGAGCTTTTTCTATTTATAGCGACACGAACACGCGCGTTTTATCGATACAGATCGGTTCACGTGGCCGACACGATCGACTCAAAACTGCACTGACCAAAAAAGTATTAACATTTTTTTTCATTACTCCGAATGGTAAAACGTGACAACGTCGCGACAGCTTGGTCGTAACGTTGAGAGAGCTCACTCGGTAGACGTATCGCGTCCTACCCGGACGACGAGACGTGGCCATGGCACTGATGATTCACAGCCAGCTGTATCTTTCTCAAGAAAGAGACGCCGGAGAGCCAGAGAAAAAGAATGGAAAAAAGATATGCGACCGAGTGAATAAGCTTCTCTCATTACAATCCTCCAAAACGTTTCCCTGAATAATCTCAAAATAAATTAAAAATGGTCGCTTCTTTACTGTGACCAGAATCTTCTGCTATCATCTTCTTCCTCCACTCTCTTATTACATATTCCATAGTCATTTTTCAACAACATGCTCTGCAGGACACTCGAGTGTCGACTGTTGCGAAGCAGAAAGGCAGAAATTTGACGTGGCACAAGTTTCTTCGCTTTCCAAGCAATTTTTACGAAACGTCTTGCGCCCACCGTATATTTTAAAAGACCGAGAGTCCTTACATCGTCATTGCTACTGGATCAGCTCCGTAGAAGAGCCAATTTTTTATTGCGCCTCGGACGTGACGAAATTATTCAGTTTTTCTAATTATTCCAAAAACCCTTCGTATTTAGACAATTTTATTACGGTGCATGGAATATTTTGCTGTCCCCACGACCGAGGAATGCTCTCTGCTTCGGAATAATATTCCATTTGTCCGGAGCCGTCATTCAATAGATTCTCGATATCCCGCGTACAATTTGACGTCTGACGAGCCGAATTATACTCGAATGTTGAGGCAACTGTCAATCTCTCGGATGAGGAATGTTTTTTTTTTTCTTTTTGGTCCATTTGCTCGACAAACACGAAGCGACGACGAAAATATTTATTTTTATTGACGATTCATTCCATTTTTTAAATTATTCAATTTTTCGGGCCGATCATTTTATCATGGCAATCAAATTCTTCACTAAAATAATGATGTTTGGCTAAGAAAAATACGATTTTCGTTGTATTCTCTCTTTTACTTTTCTCAATGAAGAGAAAAACTTTGGAATAAATAAAATAATCAAGTGCGCAGCCATAAAGACGTTTTATTTCGATGACGCGAAGACGCGACTTAGTGTGGTACACGTAAATATTCGGAGGAGCCCGTATAGAGAATCGGGAGATGGCCGAGCAGCAGAAGCGAATGGAAAGGAAAAGGGGGAGGAATTGAAGCAGCCGGAGGGGATGTAGTATGACTCATCGTCGAGGCACCCCATGTTACGCATGCCTCGTGCCACGAGTTTCACCACCCGAAAAAAACTCCACAGCCAGACCGGGGGGCTCCCCTTCTCCTCTGGCGATGGCGCGTTTCGCTATATCCTCTTCGCTTCAGCATCCCCGGCGAAAGCCTCCGCGATGAATGCGACATCGCTACATCAATTCGCCAGTGCGAAACTCACTCGCCCGAATCCTGGTTTAACGTGCCGCTCTTTTCCAACGGGAGATTCTCCAAAATTATCATAATTCAATGCGCCAGACCATTCTCCACCGAATAAATGATAAATTGCTACTGGCTTCAGGCTACAGAGTCGATATTATGTGATCCATTGGCACGACTCGAGTCATCGACTTTGTTCCTCGTAAAAACAAAATAAATTGACGAATCAATAATCACGATCGGGGATTCCCCTTAGAAATGATTTATCGCTTCAAGCGAATCGCAAATAAACGCGTGAAAAATCGTTCGTGCATGTGAACAATTAATCCGAACGATGCAGCACGCGATTTAAATGACATTTTTTTCATAAAAGCTCAACAAACATCCAGTTTTTACTAATTAACTCATGTCATCGTTGATCCATCCTCGAGGCTGTTTTTTTCCAGTCATCTCGCGCATGTCCCAATTACGAGGGTGGTCTAGAACGTCTATCCTATGTGCGTTTATGTATTTATGCTTTCTTATACACGAAAAATGTATCTTTATATATAGGTTGTTATACATAAACAGATAGCGCACTCTCTGCAAGTTGGTGCGCGGTGCCCGGTGTGTTGCTAGGAGCTCTTCTTTGGGCAAACCGCGCATTTCGATTTATGTCTTCCGCACGGAGACGAGTCACGATATGATGCGACAAAGGCTTGATTTTCGTCAGGCCGCACCAACGCGATCGAAAAGTACACATGCACTTAAGGACGAAGCAGCAAAGGAACGTCCTTGATTTATATTTTTTTAGGGTGCGTTCCTCAGCAACGAGATATACACCTTTTTCCCCCCTCTCCCTATTATTACTATCTTTTGGAGATGTCGAGCGGGTTCGTTGGGCCTTTAGTTTTCTTCATAGCGCTCGACATTGTATCGATTGCGGTGCGACATTCGATCTCGAGGTCCGATGATTCACTAAAGCGGCGCAGAAGGGGCTAAAATTTGTCGCGTCCTATATATTTAGCCGGAAGAATTGATCGCTTCGAGAGGCCGCGCGCGGACCAGAATCGCGACTGAAACGAGACATTTTTTCTTTCGCCACGTTCGGAAATCGAAACGGCGAGGGATTACCGCCTTCGTCACATCGCCGCACGAGAGCAGAAACATCTTCTCGACTGTATCTCCGCTGCTCCGTGCCTGTCTGTGTGTCTGTGCAAAAAAATAAAAATGAGGCAAAAAAATGATTGTGGCTCCGCGTGGGTGAATGCGGTTATTATAGCTCGGCGCCAGCCCCGATCTCCGATGCGAAAGGGACTCGAGCAGAGACGCTCTCTCTCTCTCTCTCTCTTACATGTATACATCGCGCGCCTACAGTTAGCAGCAAAATTTGCCAGTCCCTCGCAGCCATTAACGGACCGAATCGCGATTTCCATATAAATAAATGTCAATGGCTGCATTTTTCGTTGTTCCACATGTGGCTCTGCGGCTTCGACTCCATCTTCTTTCTTCCTATTCTCGGATATTTACTTGGCAGCTTTTGCCAAACTAATTTCAATTTCAACATTTAAACGCGAAATACGAAATGATTTTTCCTCGCGGAGCTTCGACAGTCTAAAACAACGCCAATACCTTGATATTTTGAGGGAACGGACTCGTTCTTTACGAGGATTCGTACCAGAGCCGTTAAAACGTTTCTCATAGGATTTATTACGAAGATAGATATATAAACCCTAACGAGCTTCTCATCGCGAGCACGCTCCTTCGTAATAGGCGCTTTTTTCAATCTGCCGCTTCGGTAAGCGCTCGTCGTTGAAAAACCATTTTTCAGCCTCCGATTAAAATCCATTGTTCATTAGACTCGCCGGCCACATTTTATTTCAACTGCAGCGAAAAAAGTGCTCGTTATTATGATGAAAAAGTAGTCATCGAGTCGGAGTAAATAACGAAGCAAAAAATGGCAAGAGTTACGAGGGTTGGAGCGATTTTCATTTATTGTTATTTGTTAAAAGTCCCCAGGGACGGGAGAACGTGTTGAAAAAGAAGGGACAAGGATTTATGCGCTGCTCCATAGGCTACGGAGTACACGGCCCAGAGAAAAACTAGTAACAACTCGAAATAGATTTAAACATACGGTTTTGGGGATAGTCCGAGGCTGCTGCTCCCCTGAAATTGTAATCATGTGGCTGGCATGCCCTCGGACGAGCATTTCAAGAGAGAACCCGATTATGGCGGAACTTTGTTAGCAACACGTGTTTGCTGCTCCTCCTGCTGGCGAATCCCTACAAAGGGACACTCCCGCTTGAAAATTCTTCTCATCTAACGAAAGCAGGCGGGGAATGGCTCGTGCTCAGGATCTTTTGCTGCATTTATAGATTAAAAAAGCGTTTTCGTTGTCGGTTAAAAAAAAATCTTTCGGACCGATTTATCTTTCTGGGAGAAAAATCAGATCGTTTTATCATGACAATTAAATTATTCATTTAAATAATGAGCTTTGGCGAAGAGAAATACCAATTTAGTTGCATTTCATTAATATTTTTGTTGGAAAATTGAACGACGTCTTCACAAACTACTGGATGAAAATATTTCTATTGGAATAAGATGAGGATGAATACCGATGACGATTTTACTCTGGAAAATACTTTGGATGCACATTCATCGCTCTCGTTCTACCTCACGGCTTATTTCCTTTAATCTTCTCCTCTCTTATCTCTTATCTCTTTCTCAACGGAGCTTTCTATTTTTTTTTTGTTTTTTTTTTTTCATTTTCTCTCGCCGTTGCATCACAAGCGTCTCCATCATTTTTTCTCCACTCTTCATCTTCAACGCGGTACCTGCTCTTGAAACTTCTTCTTCTCCTCGTTTTTAACTCAAGCGTCGTCCATTCCCACCCCTCGATTCATTTCTTCCGCGATCTCTTTTGGTCCAACGATCCATCGTTACATCTCTTTGCCGCGCACACTGTCCGCGTTACTCCCTCCCTTTCTCCGCTTCGTATTTTATTTGCTAGGACGCGATCGGCTTACGTCATATCCAACATCCCGAGAGCTGCTCCGCTCGAGTGCCAAACATTACTCCCCCAGTTTTTCTCGGGGAAAAAAAAGGCTCGATCGGGCCCTGCGATGCATTGTTCGCGCGCGCCTCGATGCTCCTTTCTTCGTGTGTGTGTGTGTGTGTGTGTGTGTGTGTGCGCGTGTGTCGCGCCATACAGCGTTTCGACACACTCGCGCGCACCAAGTCGCGGATTAATCGGAAACCATCCCGGAGCAGCGCACACACGGAGAGAGAGAAAATCTCGCGTGGCACCCCAAGTCGCCGCATTAAGCTCCGTTTCTGCTGCTGCTGCGCTCCTCCACTCAAAGGATATAATAAAGATATATACGTGTGTACGGATTGCAATTGTCTTAAATATTCACCAATCCTTTCACTACTTGCTGGCTATGAGAACCCTTGAACGTGGATCCATTGTTAAGGGAGCACACAATGTGGTGTGAAATGAGACTTGAAATGCGTTAAACCGTTTCTTGGTCTCGTCGCCTCGATGATTTAATGGAGATGCGACTGAAAAATGGGCGTTCCGGCTTGCACTAAACATGTTCAACATTGCAACGTTGAAACGCACCGAAAAATATTAATTTTTATTGACGATTCATTGAATTTTTCAAATTATCCCATTTTTATCGCAATTTCAATGATAAATCATGATTAAGGCATGAAAATACATAAAATAATAAGCTGTCGCGAGTACAAAAGGAATTTCGTTGCATTCCGGCGATGTAAACTCCAACGTCATCTCACTCTATGCGGTTTTTAATTATATATTAATTTCGTAAAAATTAATTAACAATTTACTGCGGCTTTACATATCATGAGAATATAAATAAGGTTTTTCGGGTGCGAACGTGCAGAACCGAACTCCGGTCTGTTGTATACAATGAGAAATCTTATTTTTCGAAGCAAATATATTATATCCCGGCACGAAGCAAGGAAATCAACTTTCCTTTTTTTTCTCTCTTCTTACCGTAAGCTCGTTTATTTTCGGAAGTGGCAAACTCCTCGAGAACAGATACTAGCATTCTGGTCCATGCGCCCAGCAGCAGCCTCTCGTTACGCCAGCCGATTCTCTGTTTTTCTATGTCTCTAGACATTCGACGTGTTTTTTTTCTTCTCCGCTGCTCCCGAGGAAACTCCCATCGCCTGTCTTCCTAATTGGAAAACCAGAAGAAAGCGCCATAGATATATGTCTAACGAAAAATATATTTTTCACGCCGAGCCTCGCAACTTGTAATGCCTCGGTGTTGCCGTTGCTCTAGTATCCGGCGACTCAACCCATCGGAATTCATCATTTTTACAAATAGACAATTTTCCTCCCGCCCCGCGCATTCCTCTTTTGCAAGAGCTCCGACTACTTTGAGGCTCTCAATCTTGTCGCATTTTCATGTGCAATCCAGAAGCATGTACAATTTTTTTATTAAGGTCGCGTATGACCAAATTGCTTTGACGATTAATTCGTGCGGCTTCGCATTATGTCCCTCATTAAATACAGACGCAATAACGCCCCAGCTGCGTACACATTGTTAACGCATTTTATTAAGCTCCATGATAAGACGATCGGTTTTCGCCTCAAAAAATGAGTTTTCTTCTGATAATTAAACAAATTATCAATAAAATATAAATTTTTCGTTGCATTCGCCCCGGAGAAGTCTCCGCATTTCGTTTTAACTCGAGCCTCGTATTCTATTTATATACATATACCAATAATGAGATAATTGGCATTAATACTCATTGAATGCGAGAAGCGCATCGTGGTGCGCGGGCGCGAGAAGAGCTTCGCCTAGTCCGAGAACGTAATCCGCAGATGTCGCGCAGCTGCCCGGCTCGTAGTCATTCCTCCGCGAGTTTCTTTCGCTGTATAGTTTTCGTACCGCTCGCCTCCTCCCAGCACTCCCGCCGACCAGTAGTAATCTTTGTATATAGACTCTTCCTATATATACATTCGCCTCTTTATATCGAATCGTTTATTAGCCCCCGAAGGATGAATGAGAAAAGGGCGCAAGGGCCTTATTACTTGATGAATAAACCAGTCGATATTCCACTTCATGACGTATTGGTCACTTCCGGTATTCTATGATTCGCGTCAAGCACTCACGAGGCTTCGCGCAACAAATTTATCGCAACAGCTGGGCCCGACTCGCTCACTTTTCAAACACTAAACACCCGACCCCTCCATTCCAACCCCCTCTGGTTAAATTATACATGGGACCCCGTAAAAATACAAAAGCACCGACTTTTCATTGTATCGGTCGACTGCTGCGGTCGACTCGAGGCTCAAATTTAAAACAAAAAACTTGACACCCTGTGGTACAGTTTAAGTTGCCAATTTTCATTGCGCCGATTGTTCCATTCCACCGGGGCACCGAGGCATCCACTCTATATGTCTCGTAAAGCCCAAACACTAACGTTCTAAATTCGGATTAGTCGACGGAGACTTGTAACTTGTTAATCCCATGGCATGTGCCCCATGAAATGTTTCTTTTTCTTTTCTTTTCTTTTTTTCTATACATTAACGAATCTTTTTCCGAGTTAGTTGTGGCCGGTTCGAAGTTCATGCGGTGTTCTCTTTCGTACGGGCTTGCTGGATCTTTGAAACCCAAGGGCGAGGCTTAACTCCGGGCGAACGAGATAGATAGGAAGAAAATATAATTCTCCGGGCTCCCTTTACCCACGAGCCTATAGCCACGCGGTCTAAAGATCAAACCCTATGATTATCACGGAGACTCAAGCTCGTTTTATTATTACGATGCTTAGGACCATTGAAAAATTAGTCTATCAAACGCGCCAAACGATCAGGGGCTCTCAAACGGAGCCTCCAATATTCCTTAATTTAGATGTTTTATTATTTTCTTGATTAATTATTTCATTAGCATTTTTGTCAATATTTTTCATAATGTTTGGACAATTTTTTTATGTCGTTCGTGCATGTTAATGGGCGCTAGTCGTGAATGCCACGTTTCCGGAAATTTGGGAAATTGTATGCGCGACGGCGTGTGGCACGTGCTCGCGCATAATAAGTTAATGTGATCTCTGCGTTGACAACGTGTATATCGTTGCACGCAAACGTCAAACAACTTCCGGCATCCCTTCTAAATTAGGCTGAATTATATACGCGACGATGCTCGGAAAAATAATTATTCTCACATGGAAAAACTCAAATTTCAAATTCTTTCAATTCAATTTTTCAAAACCCGAGTTTTTCTTTTTTTTTTTTCTTCATTTAAATATCGATAACTTAACTTTACTATGTTAACGTTGGCCCGACCGAGCAACTAACCGGATTATCAGAATGCTGTATCCTTTGCGATAGAGCGTAGGGTTGGCACAGCAGAGGCGGCATTAGCGACAGTCGATACTCGATACCAACCCCCGGTGAGTGAGCCAGCGGATCGATCATCGCAGCGACGTTGGGCAAAGTCGTTTCGTCCCGATTATATTGAATTTTATCAATTTCCGTTTATTCCCTGAGCTGCACGCCTTATGGTCTCGAAAAAAAAAACAAAAATTTCAATTCACTCTGAAAACTTGTCGTCGGGAGAGGCTGACCGCGAAAGCCTAAAAATTCGGCGCGTCGAAACGTTAAAATGGAATAAAAATGATATTTTCGTGTGAAAAACTCGAGGCAACTTGAATGATAATTTTGTAACACAGGCTATGCGCGTTAAAGACGCGCGGTTAAAAAAATGAGTTTTTTTCGTTTCTCCTCCCAAGCGATATGTCTATGCGGCATATTGAGAAACTCATCGCACGCGCTTTATAGCGGAGCTCGCTGTCTCGCTCTGGCTGGTTAAATCCTCCCTTATTATTCGGAGGAGAAAAACGCCCGGAGGTAAAGCTCCTCGCCGCGGTATCCCTCGTGCGTTCCAAAAGTGACGCTTTAACGCAAAGAAAGCGGCGAATTTGGACAATGAATGCGAAAACCGGAGGAATATTGTCTCGGGGTTTTTCTTTTTTTTAGAATTCTCTTATTTACGAGGTGTGCGGTGGGTCGATGAAAAAATAAATGGAGTTTCCTCGGGGGGAAAAGTGATACGACATATGCGCGGAAACGGAAAAAAAAAGCCGAGAATGCCGAAGAAAAACTCGATTTATTTTGCTCGCATGATATTTATTATTCAAATGTAACAAAAGCGCATCCGCGAATGCATTTTTCCAATGCTAAATATTCTCCCGTATGTCGACAGGCCGCGTTCGAAATATTAATTGTCAATGAGAAATAAAAAATTCAACGCATGAAACACTCGGAAATTCCGGAGCAGGGATTGACGAAAAAATGGTCTCGCGTATCGCAGGCATAAGCTATGTATAAAGGGAGAGAGGGAGATTAATGGCAACTGTCAGATCGTTAAGTTCGGGAATAAACAAAACTGGGAGCAGACACGAGAAGAAAAAAAAATGAAAAACAAAGGGTCGGGGTAAAAAAATAAAAGGAAATAATACTTTAGTGCGAGATGCACTGAGTCCGAGGGAGACGCTCAATAAAGTTTTGTTCTTCTTATGGGGCCGCATTACACCGACGAGATACACACAATCCTCCGGTCATCGATACTCCAACATCTCTTATTTGTTTCACACACTGCGAGAGCAATATATTAATATGCACAAATGTGTGTGATAGAAAGCAAATGAAAAGGAGACGATCGATTGGTTATTGATCTTTCTTTCACGTTCTGCGCTCCGCGAACGATCCAATTTTTCACCGACTACAGCACCGAGGATCGAGTATCCCAGACGAGTTCTCATTTCTTCTTCATTGTATGTGAGCAACGAGCAGCAGCGGCAGGTTGGCCGGTGCATTGCCAATCGGAAAATGCCGACGGGGGAACGCGATGGAGCGACCGCGATTTTCCATCTCTCGATATTATATAGAAAAGCGATATTTTCCGTAAACCTAAAAGAAGAGAAATGCTTTGCAATAAGATCGAAAACGGTAAAATTTCGAGCCACTACCGCGTCGGAGGGAAAACAAAAAAAATGATGGAACCTTCGAACGAAATATTAGCGAGGAAATCCATGACGTTGAAGAACGTTCATCGTAGAAATTCAAAATAATTTTCGTTGCGAACTTCAGGATCAGGGAAATTTAACCTGCTGAGGCCGAATGCGACTTTCACTACCAATACATTTCATTTCATTTCGTAAGCAGCAATTTATTGGAGGGAAAGTTCAATCGTTTTTGAAAAATAATGAATTTCTATGCCTCTGAGTCGAACCTTCAGTGATTTTTTTTGAAATTTATGCGATCCAGTGTCCAGACAATTTATAACGACGAGTTTGGTAACGAAAGCTCCGTCTAGAATGAATTTTTTTCGACTCGTTATGCAATAGATATTTTTCATTTTATTGAGAAAGCAGGAAGTTATAAAATAACGTCCCGAGTGACGTTCCAAATCCCAAGTATTCGATATATATTCAGGAAACTGATGACGTCGTTGGCGCGCCAGACGAACACGCGGTACCGAATACTCGATGCCCTTTTATCCTAATAATTAACTCCTCTCCGCTGGGCATTACGCTGTAAGTTGACAGATCGCAGGGAATAAGATTGGCGACGATGATTCGAGTTTCCTAAAGCGCGATTACGCAGCGATGGCCGCAGATTTACGGCTCGGTGCGGCGAGACTGAGGGGCGTCGAAAACGCAATGAAATGCATGGAAACGATGCGTAGATGCGATGCTCTTTTGTTTCCATAAGCTGGATGAAAATACTCGAGCCGGAAGCACGAACAAAGTTCCCTTAATGAGAAATATCATTAATTAATATTTGTTTTGTACTTTTTAAAGACGATATACGACGAAAGGAAAAAAGAAAAAAAGACCGAGGGGGGGAGTGACGGCCGAAAAAATAAAATCTCCATGCTGAAAATGAATAATTTTATTCCTCCGGATCGTAGAATCGCTTTAAAAAGAATAATAATCGAGGCAACCGTTTTTTCTCTGAGGACCCGTTTACAAGTGAATCCGACCTTTTGCCTTTCCGTTTTCTCGTCTCTCGTTTATATGTGTACACGAATGTCATTTTTACGAGACAAACACACGCCTTCTCGGTGTGAAATGTTTTCTACGGTCCTTTGCCCCGTCCACGCCCTTCGTGGGTGGCTAGTTTTGCTTCTACGAGCACCAAGTTCTAGTAGTGTGTGTGCGCGTGGGCACATATATAGTAATTCTCATTTAACCGCGCCCTGGTAGCTCTCGAGGTCTTTTCCTGTGAACTCAAAGGCCCTCAACAAACCTTGTGAACTTGTCGTTAAGCCCACACCCTTTTTTTGCTCCTTCCGCGCCCTTCCCATCTCCGGGATAAAGTGAACTTGTGCGGAGGTTTATTTTTTAATGTCAGCGAGGGTTGCGCAACGTACGTAAACAAAATAAATAGGAAAATGGTTCGAAATATGTAGAATTTTTTTTTTCTTATTTTTGGGACTACGATTCGTTATTGAATAATTTCATTTTCTTGGCTCCTTGGCCGAAATTGGCTTTACCAATTAATTGAAAAACATGCCGCCCCAGCGGACGCAGCCAAGACGCTTAATTGGAAAGAAAAACACAGGAATAATTAATTTAATTTAAATTAATGTTCATAATGATTAAGTAATTATTTGATTTTCTTTTAATAATAATTAAACAATAATAAATTAATTTATGCATTAAAAAATGGAAATTAAGGCCCTTCGCGTGTGTTTATGTCGATCGTAAAAAATTCTTGACCCAAGAGGCGGAAAAGCCGGTCCCTCTGTTTGCCTCAAATTCCAAGGACAATCGGCAACTATCAGTTTGGGGAGGCGAGCAGCAGGGGAGAAAGATTCAAGCTGGGCGTCCGTCAAACAGCGGGATATGAGCTCGGACAAGAATCGCACAAGAATATCTTCTTTGGGGGGCCTGACGGGGATTTTTCTACATCTTTCTTGACGCTATAACTCACGAGGAGCTGCCTATGACGTCATTTTATTAGAAAGCTACAACGCGAGGCTGGATGAAGCTCTTCTAACTTTTAGCTTTGTATGTGTCGAGAGCTAAATCGTCTCGACTAAATATTTCCGCCTTTCTCTCCCTCCTGCGAAGCCTTACCAAAGGTAGCGCGCCGCCGCCGCCGCCGCCGCCGCCGCGGCAATTACTAAAAGCAAACGGACAAAAGACCCTCCGACATCTTTCTCGAGAGACTTTTCGTGGCTCACCGCGGGGGCAACCCTCGCAACTGAGAAATGGCAAGGAATTATTCTTTCTCAAGACCCACAACAGTTTTCAAACTTTTTTCCACCGCTCCGGTTAGCCGGGCTAGTCTTACTTTAGTCTTACGATACACTCTCCACGAAGCCTCAAAGCGAGAAAAAACGTTTTCGAGCGTACGCTCTACCAGAGAGTTTGAAAAAGCATGATGAATTTTTTAATGAAACAGTGTTTCTTTTTACGTTTCATCGTTTTTCGAAACTTACGACGGATTCTCGTGGAGAAATGCGCGCTGGAAGCATTCGTGCTCCCTTAAGACTTAATTTCTTGACCGTTTTCGACTGATTTATTGGCTATTTTATTTCCGACCTCGCGCGCTTATGGTCGTCACGTGACGCGGTGAAGAAAAAAAAAAACGCCTTTTTTACGTGCTGCCTCAACGCGTTGCGCTTTGAAACGACAACGTAGGTGGAAATTATATTCCTATATATTCGGTCCTGGAAATTTTCGTTTTACGAGCAACAAACGCCTAATTGGAAACGAGATTTTTGTCCCGCTATATAAATGCGGGTATAGCCAACTCGCCCCCTCACTCCTATTGCTTAATCGCTCATGATTCATTGCATTCCTCCGTGTAAAAGTAGCCGAACCGATTTCTTTACGAAATCTCCCACGTTGGAATCAAAAAATTCATTTTTTCAGCCAAAATCGATCGTCAAAACGTTGGAACGTCTAAAAAAAAGTTTTCCGCTTCCGGTGCCCGAGACCGTTTCATTCATCGATCGATTTTGCTCGATTTTATTGACTTTTTCAAAAAATTTCCATTTTTCGTGGATTTTGAAATTTTAATACACTTGCTGGTTGAATTTCCGGTGGGCAGGAATCACTTTTAACTCCGTATCGTGTCTGGGACGTGATCTCGTTTTTATTTAATTAAATATTGGAGCTCTAAAAGCATCGTACGTTCAGGATCACTTTCCAGTTCAATGTCATGCGGTAATTATATGAGTGGCGGGAAAGCGTAGCCCGCAAAGATATAAATGCTCGAGTTCTATAAATAGTCTCGCACAGAGGTTAATTCTTGAATCCATTATTGGATTTCGAAATGGCCGTGGCACGTATAAACTATGGAAGCAACAGTGCGCGGTCAGTTTCCTTTTCGAATAAGCTTATTTCCTCCAATCTAAGAAAATATACGTCATGGGATAAGTTACCCACACTCCCATATCTTCGATTCTTGGAACAAAACTCGAGTGGATTAATCATTGATGAGTCGCTCCATCCGGAAAGCGAGGATATAATTTTGGACGAGCCGCGGTAAATGGAATAAATTAAGTGCTCGATCAACTTCAATTTCGATCGAAGAAAAATCGAAAAAATAATAAAAAAAAAAAAAAAAAACAAATAAAAAAAAAAAAAAAAAAAAACAAATAAATATGATATTTTTGATATTTAAAAAAATAATTCATTATTTTTTCTTATGATTAAATATTTAAGTTTTTTCTTCGCGTGTTTACGTTGGAATGAGTTGCTTCAAAAAAATGGCAGCCCAGCCCATGTGGAGGAATATTTGTGCGGATCAAAGTCCGTGAATCTTTGCATCAATGGAAAAGAGCGAGTGCTCGTATGGCTCGAAAAGCCGCGAGGAGGGGGCGCGTCAAGAATATCTTCACTGTGGCGCTACACGAGAGTCTTTTTCTCCTTTTTTTTTACTTTCTTTCTTTTTCTTTCGAGCGTAATGCACTGCTTTTATTCTCGCGCCTCGGGGCGGCTCTCCCGATCCGCGGAGTATATATATGATAAATATAGAGTCGCGGTCCTCGCACTCTCCGGCTAATCTTAGAAGCGCCTCAGCTGACTCTTCACATCGCAAGGCTTCTCGTGTGCTCTCTCCCATCTCGTCGACTTATCGATATTACCGATCGAATATTATGCTCGTATACGTAAAGAGTTATAAGGAGGGAAGAACAGCAAAATCCCTCAGGCTCAGAGCGAAGAGGGAGGCTCCTGTCAATTTTATACAAATTTTACAACCCCATTAGACGATGGCGAAATATTATTTAAATATAATTTAACGATCATTGATTTATCGCTATTTTATGCGCTTTGGGGAAACACCATGCAACTAAAATAATCATCTGGAATTTTGTTCTATTGGAAAATGCGATGAGAAAATTCATTTTTAACCGTCCAACGTTGCATTCCGTTGAGTGTTTCCAGGAAATATTGAGTTTAGTCGTCCGACGTACAATATAATGATTGATGCGGCCGACCCGGACCATCCCCTGCTCCCGAACGATAAAAACCCTTCTCTCCTTTCGTCCTGCTCCTTTCCATTGTAATTTGAGACTCGTCAGCGATTTGTTCGACGTATTTTTATGGCCATGACCCAGATAATGCGACATCGAATCTTTCTCGAGAAGATATACGAGAAGAAATAAAACGAAAGCCCTATTAATGTCTGCCGGCCATGTCGAACGAGATCTGGAGAGACAAGCTCGTCATCATATTTTCGCTCCAACCTTCCAAAATTCCTACGACTGTGTAAGAAATAAACAAAAATTACCATTAATCTGTTAACGTTTATTAATTCGACCGAATGGATTCTCCATATTTATTATAAAACTGGCATATCCGTCGTTCGAAAATTTGAGGACGACGATGCGGAAATGAACGTGAACGGGTTTTGCGAGACAGTTGATATTCGGTTCATTGCCGAGCGTTTCTATACGACGAGCACAGAGTATCGCGCACAGATTTCGCGTTATCCTGTGAACATGAAAAAAAAAAAAAAAAAAAAAAAAAAACTATACTTTCCCATCCAATGGGCACGAATTTTATGGGAAAATTGGCCATATTTTTTTTCTACACATGATCCCGAAGTTCGCAATGTGCGGATCCAAAGAAAATATTGAATTAAAAAAAATGTATCCTGACAATTGAATTATATTAATGAAAATAATGAACTTTGGGAGAGAACAAAAAAGGGATTTTGAAACGCGTTAAACAAAAGGGAAAAAGGTGAAGGACCGAAGTGGAGGAAAGCAGGAACGGGTGGCAAAAGTTGGCCGGAGCGCGGTGACTCTTTCGATTTTATTGGACGAGCGGCTAATGCAGCAGCGCGGAGGATATCGGAGACGAAGCTTTTCTTATTCTTCTGTAAGATTGTCAAGTATCTGTGGTGTTCTCTACATAAAGCCTTTTGTGAACAAAGGCGATATATTGGTATATATATTGGCATGAACCAGCCGAAGCACCTTTACGAACGTGAGACGGGGTTGCTGACACTATCTGGGCTCGTTTCTTTCGTTAAATTCGATCGGAACTGGGCGAGATCGAATCTCCAGTGTTGTGTCGTTTCGCGTGACATCTCGGGGCTCCCGTGATATTTCTTGATCGTTCAATTGCTGGAAAATAACAATTAGCATTTATTTATACAGGTTCCTCCACTCGGATGACCCATTTATGGGAAACGCTCGATCGAAACACCCGTCAGGTTAATTGAGCAATTAATAAAGTGGAAGAGCGTTGATAATTTCTCGTTGCATCATTTTTCACGCTCTATAAATAATATCCCATGGCGATAGCGATGCAACACCATAAAGTCCCATAGATAATGCCCGCGTAACTTGATTATTCCTTCTCCCTTCGTCTCTCCTCTAACAAACTCATTATGGTCCGGCGTACGACACGAACAATTTACACGACAAAGCATTTTTCTTTCGCCTCGATTTAACACGAGAGCGTGTGTGCTCCGCGCGATTACCAAAGAATGGAGAGGCGATGCGTGAGGCCTCCATATAAACTATAATAAGCTTTTTGCAAAAGTGTGTTAAACGTGGGCGAGCCGGCAAATGGCGAATATAGTTTGAATAATTCTCCGCTTTGGATGCCAAAGAATTGTCAAGACCTCCACGAGGGCATCTCAAGCGCGGTCAGGAAATAAAAACTGTGAATGATCGGATTAATTCTTAGGACGATCGATCAATGCATGGTCGTCCGTTAAGATTTTTCAATGGAAATGAACAAATTTCATTCCAATCGATGATGAAAAATTGGATTAAAATGAAGAAAAAAATTCGATTGAAAATTCCGTCGAGCAAACAAACGAGATGGAGAACAATGCTCATCTCCACTGCACAGATTTTTATTTTATCTCGGTCTCGGCTTTACGTCGCTTCTGGACAGTTGTAAATGCTTTACCATTTATTCTATAAACTCGGATATGTTTTGGTGGTCGAGCGGTCGATCGAGCAATGCTATAGGACGATATACACGTGTGTAGAGCAAACGAGTATTTATTATTCCCATTTAGTATGTGGCCTGTGTGCCGGGTCGAGTGCAACGGGTTCTCGTATTCCCATCGATTATGTCTCCATTTTCTCTCCTCCGCCTGACCGAATTCAATGAATTTTCACTGCATCGCGGAGCGTTCTGTTGCCTGGAAATATAAGCGAGCATAGAGACTATAAATGCGTGGGTAGTTTTTTTATCAACCCGATGGATATGGGGTAGGGATATTTATGGGGGCAAGTGGTTGACGCGATCGCGCAAATCCATGGGCTATATCACCTCGAACGTACCAGTCCGCCATTTTTTTTTATTGCCATCGATAGGAAAAGGCGTGCACGAATGATGGAAAATGGATTTGAGCAACTTTCCTTCTTTTTTTTTTCCCGCACAGTCATTGTTCAGGCAGGATAAACCATATAGAGAGAAAAAATACAAGTGCCTGGATATATAAGTCGCGACGAGGCTCGTTCTCTGATTGCTCGGCTTCCGGCACTCACCGCAATTGAATGAGAAACAATAAAATATCGTTGTATAAATCGAATCTATGGTACGAAAAGATTTTTGGCTCTCTTGGTGAATAAAAACTTATCGATTTATTTGTCCTAAAAGAAATATTTGGCCGCGATTCTTTTTAAAATTAAATAAAAATCATGCATCGACTCCAGCAGGACGCGGATATTTCGCGATGTTACATTATTCTTACGAGTTTTAGTCCAACGTCGACATTTCCTTCGTATCATGGCGGATCTCTTATTGGTTTACCTAGAAAGATAATAAATTCATTTGTTTCCCGTCCATCTTATTCGGATCTCTCTCCCCCTTCGTCCTTTTATTCCCGGGTCCTCGCTATCTTTTCAACGTATAAACATACGTATTTGGGATTCAATTTGGTGAGACAGAGCGAGGAATTACGGAGCGTGCAATTAGATAAAGCTCCAGTGGTCTTGTACACAATTTCCTCTCTCAAATTCTCTTAATCTTCATCGTCCTCGGTGCTCTGCTCGGCGTGATAACGCGTACGAAACTTTTCATCACGTTCCGCAAAGCATAATACGCTAAGCTCCTTGACGAGAAGGAGACAGAGAATTTTTGGCTTTTCGGACGATTACTCAAATTCTCCTCTCGCGCTTCGAGTCCGTCCCATTGTTTCGTGATTAGTTCATTATATATGGCAAGGAAAGGATACTCCCCTGAGAGCAGGTCGTTGAGCAGGTTATTGAGTCCAAAATTCACGTGCTCGACCGACAGTCCCGGCTAATCAATTTGACAAGAAAAAACTTTTATTCAAATGCCTTCTCGTAATAATAATCCCAATCGTTCATTAATTACCCATTCAAAAAAATTAATATACCAACAGTTTTTTGTAATCTCGCTGGAAATCCCTCCGGAGACTTTTCTCCGCGGTGATTTTTCAATTAATCTCCGAATATAGAGACGTCATTATTATTCGCGACCAGAATTGTCGCTGCCCATCATTTTTCAAGGGCCAAAAAGCCTCGCCGCCCATAAGACCCATCGTTTGTTTGATACATCATAGGGCAAAGATTGATCGAATCTAATTCTCGTGTGTGTCGCAGTAGCCGCGGCTACAAGTCCGAACATAAACGAGCACTTCGATCCGGCGATGAGACGATAAACAGAAACCCTTCCTGCTATATGACGCGGTCAATATGAAAAAACAGATCTACACGATTGATTGAGAGAATTATTCGATTGGTGCCGTTTTATCGGCCGGGCCACGAGGTCGAGCATTATCTGTGCACAGCCCGAATGAAGAAGTTCCAGTGGCACTTCCGGAGGCGTACGATGAAGCTGCTGACCCGTCCACACTTTTCGAAGGATCGTTCGGCCGATTCGGGATCATCGAATTAACAGCTTTTTATTATTTTTATTCCAATTTCCATCCACCAAAGGATCCGGCATGGTTCTCATGGTTTTTAAATCAAGATACAGATATAGGCTCGTACTTAATCTGAGAAAAATTGGACGCGAGGTTATTCTAGCCGACCCGCATAGATCGGCGAGATAGAACGCGTCCCCGAGTCGAGCTTGCCTCTCCAGTTTTCAAATAATCGTAACAGACACACACGCGAAGCACGTGTCCTTTTTCTTAGCATCCCTTCACGTGCTGTCTACCGGGTGTCCGGCTTCGGGAAAGAAAAGTTTATCATGTCGCTCAAGCTTGCATCGTTCTCATCCAACGAAATTCGTATTTTTCTTCGTCAAAGCTCATTATTTTAATTAACAAACCGATGAAAATCGTACCAATCATCCAATCTATTTATTTTCCATTAAATTCCAAGTTATTCGAATGTTTCATCCAGTTTTTTCCATCCATCCAATGGGAAGGTGACTTGCGTTGTTTTTATTGATCGTGCGAAAGAATCAAGACCACGTACATTTTTTAATGTCGCGTCGAGCACGTATGTAGCGCGCGGGGTTTCCTTTCGGCTCTCGTGGAAGATGAACAAAAGTATCCCAAGAGATACGACATCGTGCGAACACGTGCAAGTCTCTAGTGCATCTCTTAGCACGAGGCTATGAGGATAAACCCGGCGACTTTTAAAATATTCCAACGTTGAGGAAAATCCGCGATCTATACTCGTCTATTAATTTTTTTCCATCATTCTATTTGCTTTTTTCCCACACTCCCGAGATTTTCTTTTGTGTATTAAAAATAATTGTACCAACGCGTTACGTTATAAACGGATTGTTACCGTTCGCGTTACCCAATAAATCATAAATTAGCGCGATGCGAATAAATCGCAGAGAATAAATGTTTTTATTGCGTGTCGCACGGCGAGGTTTTTTCTCATCGCGAACGTCAAGACTCTTGGCCTCATCGAGATATTTTTTTCAGGTTTTTCTTGCCTGACGCCATCGTCCGCTCCAACGGAAACTCTCGAGATCCCGCGTCATCCACCATCTTGCCAATCTCTTGCGGGAATAATCCTCATGGCAAATATTTGTCCACGTTCCATCCAACATTCCGTTTAACCCTCGACGCGGCGCCCGCTCTCACATCTTCTCGCAGTCGGAAAATCATTTTCCCTCTGTCACTCGCAAACGCGCGTCGAGCATCGAAAATAAAATCTTTTTGGCATATCGCGATTGAAGACGCGCGGACCTAGCAATATTTAAAACATGAAAAATAATAAAAATAAAAACTGAGTAAAGTTTAGGGTCTTGTCAGTGTGAAAAAAATAACGAAGCTCCTTAATTGCTCGAAAAATAATGGGCACGCGAGAATATTCGCGAATGGTACGTCGTGCACATTTTTTGAAATGAAAAATCTGTGCTCCAGTTAATTCCGTTTAATTGCTGGCCCGGATCTGGCAACTTGGCAGATTGGAGGAAAAAAAACATTGAGCCAAAAGGATTTTTTGTCTAGATATGCTCGATCTTGGTTTTGCGAGTCTCTCGTCATGCTCGAAACGATTCCGCCGAGTATTTGGAAAGACGAGTGCGCCCCAGAGTCGAGCTGGCGAAAAAATCTTGGAGGCTCGGGATTACGAGGCTCGGTCCTAAAAGCTGCTGAGAGAACATTCGCGCGCTCGACGACACGACTATAAATATGTTCTCTTCTGGCGCGCTCTCTGGCTCTCCCCTAATGTACGAAAGGGAAAGCAGAAAGAAACTATACAGAGGGAATTGTAAAGAGAAAGATAGGATGAGGGAGAGAGAGAGGGAGAAAGCGAGAGAGCGCGAGACTCTATTCGCACTTGAAGTCGTACACGCACGAGTCAAGCACGCTTTCGTTTTATCCGGGTTCTTTGCTTTGCGCCGGAACATTTGTGACTGGCGTCGCCTCAAACGTCGAGGACGTGAAAAATTTGCGGACCAGACGAAAAACGAAAATTATGTCTTTCGCCCGAGGCTTTCCCAGTTTCACGATCACGACCGATGAATTATTATTATTATTTAAACGCATCAGTAAAAAGAACCGAACAAGGTAACGCGAGACGAGTCGAATTCTCTTCATGACGTTATTTTTATTGGAAATTTCATTGTCACGATAAAACGATCGATCATTTTTCTCCTGGAATAAAAAATTTCATTGTCGCTCCTTTCCAATTGGAAAATATAAAAAAAAATTGATGCGACCCCGTGAAAAAATGGCAAGCTCTGTGCCCGAGAGCGTTGTTTATGCTAATAATACAGAGCGACGCGAACGAGATAATAGAAAAAATTGGAAAAAGATGAGTACCGCGGTGCCCAACGAGCAGAGAACACCGCTGGTCTTTGACGCTCGTGTTTTCCATTGAACATCGCAGCGCGAACAGTCAACAGCACCAGCAGCGCGAACACTATCGCATGAAAGCGAGGGAGGCCAAGCGTAATCTCGGTGTGAATTGGCCTTGGGAATGGAAGCCTGTACAACGAACCGAGAACAGAGGCAAAACGAGAGAGAGAGCGGCCGAGGGGGGGGGGGGGGGAGGAGGAGAGAAGGAATATTTGACATGAGAGGGAAACGAGAGAGGCCCGGCTCTAGCAAAAGGACAATTAAACGTGCGAGAACTCGATCGATCGAATCTGCGAAGCACACATCGCCCACTCGGAGCTAGGGCTGTGTCCACAATTGTTCGTTAACTCGTGGTTTCAAAGCCGCCGACAAAAAGAATAATCATACAGACATGCATGGAGCTGTCAACCTCATCCTGGCTACAATGCATTTTTCGTTGAGCCCATAGAGTAACGATTACCATTTTTTTCTTCCACACACGCTTCCCAATTTATAAATTTATCGCATTGGCCTTTAAACCGACGAATGAAAATCATTTTATCGACCATTGCGAAGCTTTTCAGCTCGAATAATTTCATCAACTGTAGACGCTTTTTTTTATTGTTAATTTAATAATTCGTTGTATAAATATGGATTTTCATTAACAATTTATTCAATTTTTAACATAATACAAATTTTCCGAGTTGATAGATTTTTTCAAGGCCAAAAACCGAACGTCACATCGTGACAATTAAGTTCTTCATTAAAATAATGAGCTTCGGCAAAGAAAAAAACGAAATTTCGTTGTTTTCCAACGATCTCAACGTGGCATGTTAATTCGAATTATTATAATTTCGCTTACGAATACATAGTCGATCGGAATGACAAGGTACGAGGCTCTTGAGATATTGATTGGTCGTTGACGAGGCTTCAGAGACGACACTCGAGGAAATGCGTGTAGCGTAGAATATTAGTTGGTACTGCGTGTAGTTAACTTTGTCAGCACACACAGTGGTAGAGCAACTTAACCCCAAAGCTCGTCGAGCCAAATGCAGCGACGACGCAACTGCGTCGAATGATTTTCGTGGACCGCACGCAAATCTTGTCTCTCCCTCTCTCTGTTGATTCACCTCGTGCCTTCGGTTCCATTATCAGTTGACCACCGAGCACCGGCTGCTTTGCCATTCGGTCGTTGAACCGAAAGTGCTTTGAGTTCGTTGCAAACTATGAGCTGCTACATTTCTTGGATATTTCCATCGATTTCCATCGAGATTAAGAAGCAGCACGTGCTGGCTCAAGATTTTTCATGATTCAACAAATCTTCGTTCCGATCTGCTGCTCCAGTCAATTTGCAGTAAAGACGCATTAAGATTTAAATCTGAGGATTACAACGTCGCGGAACGTCAAGGGCAATCGAGCGTTGAGAATCTCAGTGCTTCTTCAATTAATCTCAATTGAAAATTGACGTGAAAGAGCGAAACGAGGTAAAAATGTGTTGTATCACGTCCGACAAGCGATTGCCAAAGAAATAGTCAGCCGCAGAGGTCGTACGCAGCGCTAGATCCGAATTCTCGAAGCAGCGCGTTCTGCAACCGAGTACACCTGTTCCAATGTTTTATACATCGTAGGCATCAACCCCTGCGTCGCGCTGATGCTGCACACAAGAGAATCCCGGTGTGCGTGTTGGGTGTGTGTTGCGCGGAGGCGAACGGTGCGGCTTCCTCTGTTAGCCTGAACACGTCCTGCGGGAACTCGTGCTGGAATCGATAGCTGCACATGCGCAAATGCGGATTTTGCCTCTTGCTCTGTCCTTTTCCCTTTTTCTTTGCATCTCGCTCTCACGCTCCCTATTTCTACGCGCTCGGTTGTGTACGATGAATCGCGCGAGCGCGATAGAACGCTCGTAGAGAGGGCGAGAAACTTTGGAACGAGAGAGAGAGAGCGAGAGGACGCGCTGCTGCTGCTGCTGCCGGTTGAGGGCTCCACGCTGAATCCCTCGCGGGACAGCATCCAGTATTCGGCCGAGCTACGATCAGCCGCGAGGGTTACTGACCGTCCATCCCGTACTCCGCGGATTACCTTTTTTATTCTCTTTCTCAACTCATTATGCGGTTAAACGATTCTTACACAATTCGATCGAATCAAACGCGAATATTCTTCGTTTTGCTCCTCCAAAACATCGAGAGATTCTTGCGACAATTGAATTTTCGTTACTTGCTTAACTAAATGGAAATACAGATTTCTGGTTGCTATTTGAAACGAGCGGACCTTTTCCATATTAATCGCGAGCGTGACGCATCGAATTTACAAAAATTTGACGATCGGGACTTGTGGATCGAATAACTAACACGTTCCCCATGTGCTGGGCCACTCGCATCGACGAGAATGACTTTTTAAACGCGTGCGGTATACACAGTGACGGAAAGTTATCGCGATCCTTCGGAATTTCCGCCAATTAATTTTTTTTCAGTCATTCTCCATTGTTTTTATAACTTTTGGACGCTCGACTTAATGGATATTCTCAAACCGCCGGATAAAAACTGTTGAGGAATTAATAGCAGTGGGAATAAGTGGAAAACGACGTCGTTCGGAGCTCAATTCCGGAAGATAACCCAGAATAGTACTTTGGGATCTTCACCGCGCGCGGCTGGCTCTATGTTTGTACGAGAATAGTTTGTGCTCCCTTCTTTAATGTCCACGAGGCTTTTTGACAGCCTGGTCTTTGACTTATGGAAATGGGGATATTCCGAAGAATATAAACTTGCCGGCCAAGCGTCGATCCGCTTAATGAAAATTAAGTAAAAACTTAAAAACGATGAAATCGTGTTTGCTACTGAAAAGGCAGTAAAATATTTCTACCAAAGGTTCTTCGAGGCTCTCGTTGAAATAACGAGACTTTTTTGGTGCAAAGAATTGAAAGCATCCGCGCGTCCGATAATATTTCAATCGGGTAAAAAGGTTTAACTTTATTTCGTCGAATC
The DNA here is from genome assembly GCA_030522525.1 of Campopleginae sp. 14b. Lineage (NCBI taxonomy): Eukaryota > Metazoa > Arthropoda > Insecta > Hymenoptera > Ichneumonidae > Campopleginae sp. 14b. The sequence continues at coordinate 131,439 of JAPYYS010000629.1, read as the reverse complement.
AATAGCACGCGGGGCACAGCCTTTATTGGAAGAAATGAAAAAGTGAGCACCGGAAATACCGGCAAAACCCAGTGTGAGAGCCTCTCGCCACCCGGTAAACAAAAATGGACAGGCTTTTCCGCTGGAAGAGTCACAAAGTTCACGACGAAGTGAGTATCTCCATTTTTAAATCATCCCAAAACTCTGGTCCGATTAATCGCACGATTATGCAAAGTCTGTTTGGCTCGAATGCCACGGACAAACTCGTCAATTCTAAAGGCAACACTTGCCAGCCATACAAACCGAAGTAGGATCTTACTCTGTGAACTTTGCGGGTATTAAGCCGATGAGAGGAAAGCTCCTTGCGAGCCAGTAACCTTTTCGGCAAACCAGTGTTGTCAACAGCTGCTACATATTCGAGGCTAAATGACCGCTTAAGAGGCGAAACGATTCAGAGAAAACAAGGAAACCCGGAAAATTGTAGAAAATTATAATTGCCGGACTTGGTTTTAATTTATTTTATTTTTTTGTCGACTATCGATCAAACTTTCGCGAGATAAAGTTATAATTCGGGTCTTGATTAATTGGCTTTCGTTGTTATTCAATCCTCGGGCATAATCCCATTGAGTTTGAATTTTTTCGTAACGACCTCGAGCCTGTGTTAAGATATTCCGAAAGTAGGTAAATTCCTGTTTGAATAATATTATAAAATGAAAAGAATCGATCGATCATTCCCGCTGAGGAGGAATAAAAAAGTAAACACACATTGCGATACTGCGTGGAGAGAAAATCCTCTGGTGTAGCGATACGCAGCAGCGTCCTTGTCAATCACTTTTTTCCTCCAGTTTATATGTATTAGGCAAGAGGAGGAGGAGGAGGAGGAGGAGGGGGAGGAGGAGGAGGAGGAGGAGGAGGAGGAGGAGGAGGAGGAAGAGAAGGGTGTGGATTGAGGAGTCTCTTGTTGCAAAGGTTTGAAATATAAATGCAAGACATCACATAATGCGCATCGTCGTCGAAGGCTCTCGAGGCGCGGTTGAAAATGTCAAAGGGTTTTAATCCCCAAAGGGCAGTTCGTAGAGGGTAGACTAATTTGAGGAATGCTCCGAGCGAGCTCTCGAGAGCAAAACCGTCATCCGCACTAGTTATGCATGACCTCTACGCACTCGCTTCGAGGCTCCGCTTCCGGTAACGCATACAAAGATATAGCTGGGCAATGGAGAACAAGCCATAACGAAATTCCCTGTGATACGTCGCGAAGAAAGCCTCCCAAATGGAATAAAAAATTGAAGTTTACACTGGCTCGTTGTGAATAATATGGGGGCGCCCTTTCACAACAACATCGCGGCTTTTAACTCGAGCCCTTAATAAATAATCCAAGCACTTGTTACCGGAAATCCAAGGATTACACGTGCGCCTCGGATCATGCCGAAGCTCGCGACGTTGTTATCCAACGATAAATATTTCTTTTTATTCACAATTTATCGAATTTTCTTAGTTGAAATAATGAAAAATAATGAATTACGTTGCATATTCCAACGATGCGAGCTTCAACGTCATTGTTATTGTTATTAATGAATTGGTACGAAGAAGAATGAGGGCGTAAATGAGTCTGAGTAAAATCAATGGTACGTAAAGAAAGTTTCTCTCGAGGGAACGCTGCGGTGGATCTTTGGTAAGAACAAGGCGTGGATGATTGAAAGGCTAGCGAAGCAGGACACCTATTGGTAGAGCGAAGGGCATACGGTATTCAACCCTTGTTTACCGTAATAACCTATGAAACGTGAGGAGGGATGAATTGCTAGCGGAGCGGCGAGGAAGCAGGGAACAATATCGTCCGGGCAAACAAGCATTATGTGAGCGAACGTGTGGAAAATATCTGGGCAATTGGATGAAAAGAGTCGAACCGAAAACGTCGCCTGGCGCGTTGATACCATCGGAGCAAGCAATAAAACAAAAGCTCATCAATTCGTATTACCATTTAGTTTTTTACGAGGCTTCTTTAACGACGAGATAAGGTTCGATCCTTAAAATCCCATGAAATCAACATTTTCCTCCTGAATGACACACAGAAGATAACGGTCGCACACGAGTTTCGTGTTACCACAGGAAGAGCCACAAGTTTATCCGTTTTACGGATATAATTGTTGAGTCTGGCGAATCGCGATATTATGGTGCCGCTGGTGTTAATTGCCCGGTGCGCTTATTATACATGCGGACTTGGTAGTACACGCGACCCGCCGGAATACGAGCTTCTCGACGAGGATGCCACGAAAAATATTCATTTTTATCGACCATTTATTTTATTTCTTAAATGATCCATATTTTTCGAGACCATTTATTTCTCCAGGGACAAAAGCCGATTGTTTTATCATGGAAATTTAATTATTCATTAAAATAATCAGCTCTGGGAAATAAAAAAAGGAATGTTGTTGTTTTGCAACGATGCAAACTTGAAGGTCATGCTTACTTCCGTAACGAGTATGTGGGGCACATACTGTTGCCGAGTTTCGACCATATTCAGACTCGTGTAGGTCGCCAGGCGTGAAACTCGGGCTTCGCGTGTAAAGCAAATCGGGCCAAGTGCTTAGGTTCGTTTGGATTAAGGTGCTGAGCCACGTAAGACAGCAGAGCCTCTCCGCTGCGGTTCTTCATTCGTATACAAATTTCTTCGCGCGTTCCTATACAAAACTAACCGGAAGACGAAAGATCGTTACGTCATTGTCTATCCCGAGGAGCTCACGAGGTTCGCCTTTTCATTCCGTTTTTTATTAAAAGGACAGAATTGCTGCGGTGTCATGCCCGAACAGGACGTGCATGTATCCATTTCCGTGAACGAAAAGCAAACTCGTGGGTGGGCGCACAAGGAACGAGCTGGTTCGAGCAAACACCACATCCTTCTTGTAGTTTGTTGCAGTCGGCGCATTTCTATGCTTGCATTTCTTTTTGTTACGTCCTCTTGACAAGCCCGAGCCACGTGACCCATGAATATTTCATAACCAATGGGAATTAGAAGCCAAACTCTGGCATCTGACGATCTTGCCGTACTATTTTCCTTTTCCAATTTGCCGTCAATGAAATTCATTTTTTTTGGACAAAAGCTGCAACGAAAAATATTTCATTTCATTGATTATTTGTTGGATTTTCAAAATTATTCTAATTATTCGACATTTATGTGAATATTGAAAGATATCGGCGGGGTTACGAGTATTCAGTGTGCGGTTACGTTTTATGTGGCCGAGGCACACATTTTGCTTTGTGGACATCGATCGCGGTCGCAAAGTTTTACACAAAGCTTGTCATTGTGATGGTAAGAGCTCATAGGATATGCTTTGATAAATAAAAGGGAGCGTGGGAGATTGGGCGGTGAATGCTGCGCCAGTTTTGTTGCCGCAAGTAAACATCGTCCCGGGTCTGCACATTCGCGTTCGTCATTTTTTCATTCTCGACAAACTCGACGAGCGATTGACTTTAGAGAATGAGAAGACACAAATAATCCTGCTTTCCAACTAGGCATCCCGACGAATTCACTTTGCTCAGCTACGCGCCATCATGGCCAACAGTGCGAAGTTGGGTTGAAACACAGCACAAACAATATCCAAGAGAAATTTCAAAGTGTAAATGCGCGCGACATACTCCAATCGAAAGTTATTCGCCAATGGAATCGCGCACGCGGGCCTTCTCCTGCGGGGGGCTCAGGCCGGGGGGCACTCTTTGCTAAACTCCGGCCAACAAGTATCTTCAGTTTTGAACAAGCCTTTGCTCTCGTACGACTCGAACGCTACATAGCCGAATAGGATACAAGGCAGTTTCACGCTGCGCCGCAACTCTCCTTCTTTCCAGTCAACGTTACATAATGTCTGTGTACATGCTTCTCTCGTGTATATATTTGTCCAACTCGGTCGGTATGGTTAGCATGCTATATTCGTGTCTACGTGAATAAAATATAAGTATATACCTGTCGTTTGAGTGTACGAGATAAAATACGTTAAATATAGATCCGTGCGTTAGTGGTGCGGTCACGGATTACGAGCAGATCCTTATTGACTTCCGGCCGAGTACCCGAGTACACACTCCGCTAAGTACTTTTACGGGCTATGTATATGTGTACGCGGTGCATAGCGGAATACGATCGACTCGACAGCAAGTCCACGACGTAGGCTGTTGAATATGCTCGATCGTTGCAGCAGCAGCAGCAGCAGCGAGCTTGCCGGAGCAGCTGTCTTGTTGGAGAGTTTGGATACCTTAAATTTACACGCACGAGCTAAATCTGTCGGGACAGCCAATGGGGAGAGTAGTAGGCGAACAGGGAATATTAAATAAAATGGTACTGAACTTTGCGACGTTCGGATGCAACGAAAAACCTTGATTTTTATTGATTATTGCTTGAATTTTTTTGAAATTGTGGCTGTGGGTCTCATAGACCCACATTCCTCGCTCTCCGTTGTTCACTCAGTTTTTAAGTGGCTTATTATAAAACCACTCGCTCAGAGATCGGTAGATGTGTGAATCAAAACAAAGTGACAGCTTTGAGCTGACAGATTTTTATTTATCGTCTCGCATACATCGTCGAGAAGCCACGAGCGTGATATTAGTTTGATAATGCGCCTGTTCCATACCTCTTGATGTGTGCGAACTCCTCGCTTGCATGATTGACCGTTCACCCATCCTTATAGATATATGCATTTGCACGAGGACTCGAGAGCACGGCTGCGGTCGCAGCGCGAATTGAGCGAGCGCGAGGCCGTGACAGCTCGCATTATTTATGGCTAATGGGGCTCAAAACGCATCATCAGCCTGGCGAGTTAGCATTGCGGGTTCGGGATATTCGTATTTATTCCGAATATACATATTTTATTTGTTTAATATGGCGCTAAACATAGTAGCCAATTGGGGGATCGAACAAAAATCTAAATTCATTCCGCTCTGCACGATTTCATTTATTTTATGAGCGAATTCCATGAAATATTCATTTTTTACTTAAAACGTGAATTATTTCTCGTTTAATGGAGTTTCCGTTCAATTATTCGGGCACATCCGGTCTGAGCTTTTGGAGGTTATTCCACTATGAAAGCTGCTCGTACAATTTTCACTCCATGGTGAAGTAACGATGTAATTGGTATAAGCTCGAGAATTATCAAAGCCCTTGGGTCTCGGGGCAACGAAAATAAAATGAGATTTGAAAAATGCGGCACGAGGTCAAAATTATAAGAGCTTTTCACGTTGCCGTTCGCCTTGGCCCGACAACCGTGCGCGCTTGAAAGAAATTTTCACACCCGAACCGCCGCCAGGAGCAGCAGCGGAGAGATCGACCAAATTGCATTTTCTCTCTGCAAGAGGAAAATTACATTTTGCTTATTTTTTCATTTCTATTTCTTTAACGAGCAACCCGTTCGCCGAACGAATCGCTTCCGGAACTTTTCGAACGCTCAAAAATATATATCTCCCGCATTATTCCCATTTCTCTATAATTTTTCTCATTTTTTGTTGCAGGGTCTGGACAATGTGAGCTCAGCAACCCTCAGGCCCTTCAATTCCGATATCAACACACCAAGAATCGATTCCTACAGGTTTTCTATGGCCAACCTGGAGGGTAAGTCTCATAAAGTTCATTATTTTCATTAAGAATTGGATTTTTATGATAAAACGATCGATTTTTCCGGAGAGAATAATTTTTCAGCTCGAAAAATGTGGATAATTTGAAAAATTCAATAAATCGTCAATTAAAATAAATATTTTTCGTTGCATTCGATCGTTGCCAACCTCAGCCGCGCATTAATATTTATGGAAAACCTACCGAGAACATTCTTCATCAGTTTTATCGAATTTTATTTTATTTTTTCGCAAAAAATAGACTCGAGTTTCCTCCATCGTATCCCAATTTCCTTGGCTACTCAAGTACCCACTAAAAAAGACACTAACCCTGTTTCTTTGCCCATAAACATTTTGAGACTACGCCCTTTTTGCTCCGAGTGTCCGATTTCCTTGCCTCGTGCTCCGTCACTGCTCCAGTGACACGGAAAACCAGTCCCTCCCTCTAATGCATACTTATGACAACAAGGACCAAGTACTCACTCTCGAGGTTTTATTCCCCTGGTCCTGGAGGGTTCCGGGCTCGGAACATCACTCACAGAGACAGCGCGGTCCGAATAATCTCACGCATAAACTTTTATCCGCAGTAAAATATATACACAAAGAGAAGAGGGGGGGGGAGATTTTTGGCTTATTTCGTCGTGTGGCGGAAAATCTTCATCGAGCTGGAAAAAAGAGGTTTGCCAACTTTGACCGATTTCGGCGGATCAGTCAGCCAATTTTTTTTCTTCCCCCTTTGTAGGTGCTCCGTAGTGGGGGGGGGTCTCTGATAGATCGCTACTTTTGGCCCAGATCTCTGGAAAAACGAGGCAGGCTCGTCAACCGGCTCTCAATCACGCTACACCAGTCTCAGCGAGCAGCTACTCCTATTTTTTGCGCCACTAAAAAAAAGAAAGCGTCGAGGGTTTCCAGATTTCATTATGTCGACGATTTTTTCTACGATCCGCTACGTGAGAGAAAAACTTTTGGCTTTCCATTGACGACACGATTTATCGAGCAACTGTCTCTCGCCATATAGTGAGAGCGAATCTTCCCCAACTACAAAGTCTCTTGCTTTCAATTTATCGCGCGGTTTTATTTTATTCAAGACCGAGCAACGGATTTTTTTGTTCTTTTTTTTCGTACAATTAGCGTCCCCGGTCGAGTGACTAGAGTTTCGATTCTCATGGAAATTTCGCCGAGAGAAAAACATTTTTCTTCGACTTTTGCGCGGAATTTGGAATTTTTCAAGTTTTTTTAAAACTTGATCTCACGTTCGAGGGTAATCAGGATCTTGTAATAATCGAGTTACAAGTTTTGGAATTAAATCGCATTGTGATATTGACACGCCGCTCGGTTTTGTTTTTGTACGTTCTCGCTGGTTTCGCATTGTGCGATCGTGTAGTCTCCACTTTCCATTCTATCCCGGGCGGTGGACGTGCAGCTCGTTCTAAACTTCACGAGCTAAAAACGTGTCTATATTTCGCGATTGGCCCGAGGGTGGCGTATGAAACGAGAGAGGCGCGATTGTGCACTCGCGCTTCTTATCTACAATCGCGCAACTATCCTTCCCCGTGCACTAACATTCTCTCTCCCTCTCTTTCTCTTATTTTCTCTCTTTATTCGTCGCGGAAGAATGCTTCGGCTTTCACGTCCTATCAGTGAATTTATGCGGGGGCGATCCGAACCACCAAGACATCCAAGAGGAACCTTCTCGATATTAATCTATCGCCGTCTGTGCGCCAAGTTGCTTCGCCCGATGTATATTCCCCATGGCCTCTCGCCATCAATTTTGAATAGAAAACTTTTTTTTCCCCTAAAAAAAAAAAAGCAAAAAAATTGATTAAAAACAAACAAACAAAAATGATTTTTCTCGCGTGGAAATGAATCATTTCGAGCAAATTAATCGTCGACGATGCTCTGGGATTGGCTCAATTTCCCTGGACATGGAATACACCATATAAATAACCAACAAAGGTTTCCTGGTGTCGCGCGTATCGTATTCGCGCCCGCGGCATTATCCTTTTTTCTCTGACTGCTGGACAACCGATCAGAACTCACGATTTTTGTTCAACTCGCGCGGTGGCCTCGTTTGTGCTCACAAAATTCACCAAGCTTTGCAACGCGATACCTTTACAAAATACTTTCGCCTGCTATGTCGCGGCTTTTCTTAAAGGCTGTAGAAAAATTCGAGTATATACGAACCATGATTCATGGGCGAGAAGGGTCAATGGATTCGACCAAAGCGATTGGGGAGAAGATGGATCGTCGAGCAAAGTTTCGTTACCTTTTTAATCGGATTTTTGTCTTTTTCACCTAATTATTCAATGGCAATCATCATTTTTTCAATAAAACACCGTAAACTTGAATTTTTCAAGGAAAAAACACATTTTTCTTGACGAGACCAAGTTTGCGAGACTTTGGAGATGGTCGAATCGTTTAGTATGCTCCGGAGAGGCATTCGCATTCGGCAAAGTCCGAATATCTCACTGTCTATAGATCCTTTCTCCTTCTATGGTGGAAAAAACAAATATTTAGAGGTCCTTTGGATTTATCGGCTGCTGGAGGGCGGTCTCTTCGTGCTCCAAAGATCGCGGCAACTCTCACGATAAATCTCCGCCGACGACAGGATATAGGTGGAGGAAAAGAGAAAGAATGAAAGTGTGTGTCTGCCGGAAGAAAGGGCAAGAGAGAGAAAGAGAAAGGGACAAGGGTGAAGAGATCACGAGGTGTTTTCCGCTTTCGCATCAACTCAGCATCCCTCTTCGATATCTATGGCTTTGTCGGAAGAAATCGACGTGGGAAGAACCGCAACGATATTCGCGAATTTCCTCTCGCAATCTCACGTTCTTTAAATTTCTTCTTCGACAAAACTCATTATTTTAATGAATCATTTAATTTTGACGATAAAACGATCGGTTTTTGCCCCCGAAAAAATATATCAGCTCGATAAAATTTACTTTAGCATCGTATTCATTCGCCAAGATGAAAATCCATCGTCGCTAAGTTTGCCCATGGATTCCATGGTACGGGAGCGATTGTTCACTCTCGAGACAATGACTCGCTCCGAAATCGATTAATTATGTACGTGCAGGTATTATTAAGCCCTTGAGCCACATGCTCAGACGCAGCAGATAACTTGGCTCTCGTCGGAAACCCCAACACTGCTCCGCTCCATTTTCCCATTTGTATAAAGATCTGGGTCACGTGCGAATAGGAAGCTGCATATTTAAATTGACATGAATAAAAATCCCTATTCATTCGGAAAGTCTACGAGTCTCTTTTGACGTCGGGGGACAGAAACTGTGTCATGATAAATGCCAAGCTTTTCTCCCCCCGTTACATCGCGATTGTTTTCTATTAATTCCGTAGTTTATTCAACGGTAATTGTTCGAGCAAACCAACCCAGAGCTTTGTGCTATGAAATTCAAATAGGAATGAGTACGAAACTTGGGACCAATTTAGAGGCTCCAGGAGCTTCAAGTCTCATCGATTTTAATTCGTGCTTTCCCGATTATCCATTTTTTTTCCCTGCAACGTCTAAATTGATTTTTATCTCCTTCCGGATCAGACATCGTCGTGAGAAAATCATTTTTTTTCACCATTTTTTATCGCGTACCATCTCCAAATGATTTTCTCAATTTTCCGAACATGGCTAATTATGCAAATGCATCTCGGTCTGGCTGTGCCTTCAAAGTCTCATTTTTCCAGCGATATAAAAAGCAGGTATGATGCAAAACGGAGGCTGGAGAATAACATCGGTCTCGGTCTCGCTCTTCCTCTTCGAGCTTTTTCTCTCTCGAGCAAGTCAAGTACCGCCGCCAGGCATTCCTAAGATAAGGACCATTAATTCCCACCGTTTATTATACCAAGAGTCATTATAAATTGTATGGGGGATCAAAAGGCAGTACAGAGTTCATTCTTGCATGCGAGTCTTGATAGTTGCTCCTCTACAGATCCAGTATTTTCACTTTCACTCTTTATAATCTCAAGTCTTTTTCTGTATTTATTCGTGGGTTATGAAAAATAACAAATTTTCTTACAACTCGTAATTGTTTCGAATTAATGAATTCATTACTGGAGCCAGGGTCGTGGAAAACAAACTTTATTTGAAAAACACGAGTTGCAGAAGTATTTTGCAACGAATTATTTCTTTTCTCTCACAGTGCGAGGAAGTTTATTTTATTGAGTGGCTCAACTTTCGCCATATTAATTTCTGCTTAATTAAGTGTTGCTCGTTATTTGGGTGGCTGCCAAAGTAACTGGTCGTAATTAATGTCAGTTGTGAAAATTTTCGACTGGAAAGAGTCTGTGCGAACAGAGGAATACCGAATTAATAAACGTATGAATAAATATTTGGTAATTTTTGGGAGACATCGAGACGAGAACGGAGAATTTTCTCGTTATTAAAAAATCCGTGTTGATAATTAATGGCGGAGACTTTGTAGAGATTTTTTGATGATCCACGCGTCGATTAATTCGTCCTTAAAAATCCTGCGCTTCCATTTACGGAATTAAGTTATTTCTCGGACCGTCTGATTGGTCACTCGTTTCTCCGCAGGCTCGAGATTTTTCGAGCAATCGGTAATATTTTTTAAGACCATTTTTACGGTCGCAGCACGAGGACTATGATTTTTTCGAGGGCTCGGAAAGTAAATAGGAAAAAAGAGGAAATACATTGGGCCCTCAGTCGACTCTGGATCCGACGTAATATCACGTCTTGGTATTAACTTGACAGGGGCAAATAAATAGATGGGAAAAAATCCTGCTCGACCGCGCGCTCGTGTGTTTTAATAATTTATGCGCCCCAATGGCTTTTATTATTGGCTTGTCGCACGTCGCTAAAAACTCTTTTTTCTCTCTCTCTCTCTCTCTCTGCTCTCTTGCAATTTTCATATCTCTCGTGCGTATATTAAGAGAAACGAGAATGAGAGAGTGTCAAGCTAAACTGGAGTATCGTCGCCTTATCATATTCCCGCTGAACGCCACTCTCGTGTATTGAGAGAAATTCTCGCGAGTCTCGCTGCAAACGTTAACACTCGGAATCATCCAGCACGTTTCTATTATTTTCTCTTTATCTTAAAATTACTCGTGGGCTATGAAAACGTGTGAATTAATATTAATTAATCGATCGATTGGGGTTGATCATTTAGTTTGGACGAAAATTATTTATTCTGTTTTTTCTTTGCCGGATAATTTTTTTTTTACTTTCTTCCTTCGTTGCCGTTAAATTCGTTTTTCGAGTTACCGAATTTTGACGATTTTGCTCGCCAGTCTCGTCGAGCGTTTACATTCGTCTATATACATGTTCATGGCAACGACACCAATTTTTGCTGGAACATTGCCCGGAACGAGTCAGCAGTAACGATGTATATGGAGTTGTATACTTGTGTAGCAAAGTCTCGGTACAATATATTTGGAAACTTTGGTGCGGTACCGAGAGTGCGAGAGGTCAATGAACCGCGAAACGTTGCAGAACGAGAGAGAGAGAGAGAGAGAGAGAGAGAGAGAGAGAGAGAGAGAGAGAGAGGAAAATAAGGAACCCTCTGATTATTCTTGAGCGAGACAAAAATTCTGATTTATCGAGTAAAAAAAAATGAAAACGCTTCTCAACTTTGTTTAATAATGTTGGGAGTCACGCATCCATATGCTTCGGGCTTTATTAACCTCGTGGCAGAAAATTGATAAATTGAAAAGAATAAAGTGAACAAAATGTTGAACCATTTCCTGCGACGATCGCGAGTCCAGTCGTAAAAAAATGACTCAATGGACACTGCGTCATTGCCAGTTCCGTCGGTCGTACTTATCGTTCGATTACTTTCCATCTTTTCATTATTTTTTATTTTTTTTTCCGGAATTTTTTGAATATTAAGAGATGATGGCAAAAATGTGAATAATTAAAAAGCCTGGCCCAAGAAATTCATTAATTTTTACATAATTAGTGCTCGCTGCATTAATCACTTTGAATCTTCCTGGGAAAATGATTTTTTTAATTAAAACCTTGAACTTGTGTTGAACTGCGGATAACGATCGTCCTCGGTGATTCCGTGCTCACCAACCGCAACCGTTATTGTTGTTCGCATTCCCTCGTTCACGTGCGACCCCCAAACAGCAATGTCCTTTTCACGTGATTTTCCAATTACTTTGCTTCTTTTTTAATCGAGTTCGTCATGAAGGCTCTCCACAACGTCGAACGATTCTTTTTTCGTTATTTTTGAACATATTTTCTTACCACGAAGAAGAAATATCAATTGCAGATCCAACTCTGGTCCATACGAACCTCTCGCGACATTAAGCTCAGATTGTCTCCCTCACATCGACAAGTACCTTTCCGAATCTATTCACTGCTCGCCGAAAAGCCACCCTTGTCGTTCTCGGTAAAGACCATCATGACCTTAATTCCGGTAGTTTCTCTGGAAGAATATAAAAAACAGAAACATAAAAAATCTCCGGATAGCCGGATTTTGATTTTTCTGAGACAACTCGATGCGGAATAAAGCGAAATATTCTACAACGTTGGAGTTTGCATCATTGGAAAGCAACGAAATACTTTTTTTTCTATACGAGAGCTCATTATTTATTGAGAATTTAATTTTGATAATAAAACGATCGGTTTTTCTCCCGAGAAAAATTTATCGGCTCGAAAAATTTGAATAATTTTATAAATAAAATAAGTCGCCAATAAAGATGAATATTCAACTTGAGGATCGTGCGATTCTCAGGTAACGATGTACGGGGTCATTAAATACGAACTCTTGGTTGGCTGGTAAGATTAATTGTCGAAAAATGCTGAATTTTTATTCCTTCATTCAATAATATTCTTTGATCGGAAATCCTTGATTCGGTTGAGTTGACGAAGGTCGATTCGGATTACTGAGTAAAGGAAAATCTGTGTAATGGCCAATTGTCCTTTATTTCGTTTCGCGAGGTCGTCGCGGTTCGGAAATCCTGGGAAAGTGAGTGGCTCGAGAGGAAAAATTTTTCCTCTCGAGTATACGAGAGCACGTCTCTTCGCGGTTGAGGAAAAAAAAACGAGAAATATATAGAGGACATGGAACCAAACAAATCCGAATATCTCGAATATCGACGTCGTTAAGCGCGTTATCGAGCGAATCTTCAAGAATATATCGGTGAATTAACACTGCACCAATAAATATGTGTGGAGAGTCATGATAAACATGAAAAATCATGGCGAGCTAAACACCCCATTACAAGATTTACTCAACTGTGCATTATTGCTCAAGTTTTATGTCTGCGGTTCCTCCCCCATCCACAAGAAGCTCGTTATCCCAACTTGGATTATTTTATCGACGAATATATCCGAGTGGAGACTCCAAAACTTTTACACGTTTGTAAAAATCCACAAAAACTTGATGCTGTCGAGTTTTTTTTTATTTTTTTTTTATCGTTCGTCAAGCATTCGTAAATTATGTTGTCTCGTTAAATTATTTCACTCGACGATATTCATTAAAATTTCCAAATGGAGACAAAAAATGAATTTCGTTGCATTCCAACGATGCAAACTTCAACGTCATACAAAAATGACAAAGTTATTTAAAAAAACCGATAACGTATCGTTTTTCTGGGGGAAAAAAAAAAAAAAAAAAAAAAAAAAACAAAACAATCGCCGTAAACAATTGAACGAAAACTTGAAAAATTGCACGTTTCCTGATACCGATTTCTTTGTGCTCTGCTGAATAAGCGGCCACGAAACTTCCAGTACAAATTACCTCGTCATTCATTAGTTGAATAGTTAATTAACACGCGGCACAGATAAGTTATTAGTTGGCGGGAGGAAACATTAAACAACAAAAAAAAGAAAATACGGGGACAGCAATGAGCAAGGGACGTTGAGAGATCGATATCGGAATAAGTTTTCGTCCTACTCTTATTTTAATCCTCGAGCTGAGTACCGCAGTCGTCGAATCTTGATGAACGATTGGACTTCTCGGGCGTGTAATTAGGACGCGGAATAATAGAGTAAACAAGAAAAAAGCTCACGAGATTGCGGAGAGAAACGATTTTTCCTGTGGCGTCATAATTTCCAGCCGATTCCTCGAACATTGATCGGTCATCCTCATTTTTCACTCTCAGATAACTTATCGCTCGTGTTATTATTAAAAGTTGAGGAATTTGTGTCGCGAAGAAGTTGGAGCGTGAACGAGGTCGATGATCCTCGATATTTATTATTTTTATATTAAATGCATGTCGTTGAACCGATCGTTCACGTATGCAGAGATAAATCAAAGAAAAATATAATATGCGAGTGTAAAATCAACTTTGGTTGTTGATCGCTCGATTCACATGAATTGCAAGATTCGTTTATTATGTCAGCGATCAGAATACTCGATGATCAATCGGGGTGACTGAACGCTGCGATTTTGAACGTTCTATAGATTGCGGCAATCGTACTTTCCGGTTAATAAACTCTGAGAATGCGTCGGCAAGTGGAATTTGAAACTGCGTGCACCGCGAATTATTTGTCGTGTTTAAATATTCTGCTGCGCGCAGCCTTATTCGTGGGAATCAGCTGTCGAGCTAAATTTCGTTTGATAAAAAAAAAAACAAAGACCGGAGATCGTTGGCATTTTCTTTTTCCTGCAAATTTTCGTAGCGACCCATTGAATCGGATTGACGAGAAGCTTTTGGGAAACTGGGAAATGTCACTAGTCGTCGACGTATATAACGAGAAAACATCGCGCTGCACTCCTGTCTCCTATGGCGAAAAGCTTCAGCAATGGTCGCACGGAAAGTTTATCGCATGCAACGCAATGACGATCGCGGCTCAACATTCGCCTGTAATCCTAGATAAACCGTTCGCATTATATTCCGTGTCGATCAGTGCCAATGGGAACGACGTATTTCATGCTCATTCGCCACATTCAGTTGAGACATAGATAGCCTTTCTGTCTGCCGTTGAATAAGCTATACATGCTTCGTGTCTCTGTGACTGCTGTACAGCAATGTTTGGCGCATGCAAACCGCGAATACTTCGTCGGCATACCGCTGGAGCAGCACTCGCACCGCTTGAAACTTCGTTCACAACGTCACGCGCTTCTAGATCCTTCACCAAAGTTCATAACGCCATGGATTAATGGATTTTTCGAAATTCGAACTCAGAGTGCACGAGGGAAGGCTCGATTTTCAAATCGCCATTGAAAATCAACAAAATTACGGAATTATTGTTTTTTCTCAAACTTTTCTCGATCTATTTTGAATCCTCGCCACATTCACGATTTTTGTCATGCCGTGAGAATAAAAATTCAACATTTTTTTTCCATTTTCCCCCTCAAGACATTGCTACGTTTGTTTCTAAGGGATACGATCTTCTTTTTTTTTTCTATCAAATTGAGTATTTTGTCCCTGATCAATTAAATCGTGGTTAATTGGTCGATACATTTTTTTAACTCATTCGTATGATCGTTACTGTGTGGAGAAGGCTTTATATTTAACTACCACACGTTTGTGTTGAACTGAGCGAAGCAACGTATGTACATGTAGAGAGGATTGGAAGCGGGCAAGGAGTAAGGGAGAGAAGCTTGAGAGTGGAGAGTCGAGAGAAACCCGAGAAACGAGTGTACTATATGCTGCGCTTACCTTTAAGGCCTTTAGTCAAGCTCGGTCGCACGCGCCGTGAGCATCGCTTGCCTTTCTGTCTTTTACCTGTTCGTTCACCTCTTTAGTACTTGGCGTTTCCATCGCGTTTTATTATTTCATCAATTTATGGAGCGTCTTTGAAGTTGTCACTTGTTTTTCGATAAATTCTTGATTATTGTGGTTTTCAAATTTTCATCAATATTGTGAGTGACTCGTGAGATTCAAAAACCGAGAATACGAAGTTTTTTCAAAATTTTGTCCATTTTTTTTCTCCATACGATCGTTTTATTTGGTGTTGGCAATTGTTTGAAATAAAAATCTGAGACGATGACATTCAGGGCCGTCGATAGTGTCATCTCGTGGAGTGCACGAACCGGAAAACTCGCAGTGCAACCGTAAAAAACAAAAAATAAAGGAATATATTCTCGTCCGGATATTGTTCAATTGCCTGGAGCTGTCTCGGTGAAATAAAAAGGAAAAAAAAACACATTAGCGACGAGTTCTCCGAACAAATTCTATCGTCTTTGAAAGGCCAGGAGAAAAAAAAAACAATATTCTCGACGTCGTTGATGAACGCAGGTGTCACGCTGGACGCTGTTCTTTCGTTATAAAAAAAAACATCGATATTTATAGTACATAAATCTGGAATAGTCTCGCCCGTAGCGGAACGAGCACTTCAGGAAAAATATGCTCGGCTACTTCACCAGCAACGAAAGTATTCTTGGCTATTACTCTCGCCGAGGTATTAGAAAATTTATCATTTTTCCATTACTTTTGCCCATCAACTTGGCGTCTTTTAACAATTGAGCCAGTGGGCACCTTGATCAATATATTGCAATGAAACAAGTTTCAACGAAGTCACATACGTTTACCATGAGGAAAAACTTTTGCTCGAGGAAATGCGTGCTGTTATTTTATGTTAATGAACGAAAGGAAGAAAAATCTGATCGTTTCTTATGACGTTGAAGTTTACATCGTTGAAATACAACGAAATTTGTATTTCAAAATTCTATGCTCATCATTTCAATGGCTTTTCAAAGAATATACTGAAAGATACGAATCTCATGGAAAAAATTGTTCAACAGTTATTTTATTTGTATTTTTTCAATGCTTCATTATGCTCTTTTGAATGAACGTCGATGACCTGGCTCTTGGTACGGTCCTTCGGGTCTTTTAAGGCACGCATCAAGTTCGAGGTGCATGGACTACGATTTCCTAAGATTGGCCCGAGTGCATAGACGGAAAGGAACTTGTACGCCGAATGCGACACGCGCAAAGAGAGCGTCAGTCTCTTTCGTTCCTTTCTTATTCTACTGATTATTCGTGCCGCACGCGTCGACGTTGTGGCATCGAGTCTTTGTCGCGTTGTATTTCCACGCGCGCGAGCTATAGAAAGGGGACGATTTTTTTATGGTTTTTTTTCTATTTTTTTCTTTTCGAACGCGTGTAACGCCTCGGCAGTTTGTACAAAGTGACTCACACGAGCTATCGATGCTTCTGTAGCCGGCCACATTCGAAGACAACTTGGATAAACGTCGACGGAATACGAAAACGCTGGGCATGACTGCTGGGAAGGAGCGTTCGCTGCTTTCTTCTTCCCATCTTTCCTTCCACTTTTATTTATGTTCATTATTGCCTGGCGCGCGCACATCAATATTTATTATATCGTCAACGACGATTTCATTGAAAAAGGATGCCAGACTCTTGAGCCTGCTCCACGCAATTCCGCGATTACAATAACGGGACAGCTCTTTGTAACATTCGTGTCTCATGCCACGAGACCATTTTTATCCTTCGCCTAAGAATTATAGTCACCAATTACTTCACTTTTTTTTATTTCCAACCTTCACAACTTATTTTCTGCTTTTTACAGACTGCAATTAATTTGTAGACTTTGCTCAACACTCTACCATTCATGAACAACGCTTTTTATCCAGGTTTCAACTTTTGTTTTGACAACAAAATTTCAAATGCATATCCTCCGGTTATATGGAATGGCAATACGAATGTCGGGAATTATCGGAGTTTTCCTCTGCGGTCATCTCAAGCCGAGCTCGTCACTCGCGTAATGTGTAACACCAATTTTACTCGAGGAAACGCGACAATAATTGACGTGCCTGTGACAAGTCGCCCCGACACACATACACGAGTCACCGCTGACAATTCTCTCGAGTTATCTCACATTCCAGCTACGAATCGTCATCGAGCTCGCCCGCTCACCGAGACTCTCGCTTGGCATTACGTTTTTTCTGTGCTCCGAATCCATAATTGATTCCGAGTGTCGGATGCTCAAACCTTTCACCACCGCATCCAATGGAATTTGTCAAAATTGACAAAAAAAAAAAAAACCTCGAGAATTCGAAAAAAGGCTAAAAAAAAGAAAATCGATTATTTATTAGAAGAAGAAAAAATGATGAAAAACGTCCTTTTTGATATTTCGAGAAATCGCTTCCACAGAAAATCTGCAAAGTGGATGAAACATTTATTTCATCGTCCGCGAGTACTCGTCAGTCTCGTCTGCGAATTCTGACAAAGATTTGCCATCACCCACAAGCCCATCTTCTCGAGCGAGTGTCAGAAGAATGATTGATTCAAATTATTCTGGAAAGAGAACTCTCTACGGTATGTCATTGTATTTCTTGGCTACGGAATAATCCATGAAATATGAACGTGCACACGAACCGTGAGCGTTTACGCGCTCCGTAAGTGCATACATTTATGTAAATATCCTCGAGTTTGTTCGGATTTAGCTGGAAAAACACACAGCCTCTGATGCAATTTGCAGAATATTATGCGACTCGCACGGGTTTCCTTCAAACTCGAGTGAAAACAAGAATTTCGCGAATCTCTGCATAACGTTAATGCAATCCCGAGCAACAAAGTACCAACTTTAATACCCGAGAAACTAAGCACCAGCCCGCTCGACTCGTAAGAATTTAACGCCTCTACGTTTCAGCTCATTTCACGAATCCTCTCGTGTTGCCTGTCGAGGAAACAGCCAACATAAATTCCCATATCCTCCGTACTCATTCTCTAATTCATTACACAACGGGCTAAATTTCACGAATACGTCAGCCAACGAGTCTATACAAACTTTTGCTTCACCCATCTCTGCTTTTTTTTTTCCCCCATTTTTTTCTTCAATTAATAATCATTCATAACGACAAGCTCATACTTTTTGCGGACGTTCTCTTTCATTGACTGGAATGAGAAATGGACCGTACCAGTCTTTCCCATAGCCCAACGTTTGCGTGCAAATTTTTATTTGAATAACCGATTCTTCATTATTTCCAATGATAATATGCTGAATATTTATTTATCATGCAAATTTATCGAGCCGATATATTTGTCTGGGGACAAAAACCAATCTATCTATCATGGCTATTGAATTCTAAATATACATCATGGGCTTTGGCAGGGGGAAAAAAAAAAAATTTCTTGCATTCCAACGATGCAATCTTCGAATATTAAAAACTTTCAATTTATCGAGTTCATTTGGTTGATTAACGTAATGGGAGATTGCCAACCTCGATATTCAGTGTGAATTTCGTGTAATCTGCATGAGCCAAGGTTTTGTTTGTGATCATATTGCGTACGACACGTAAGAGGTTTGGGGAAGCATAAACAGAAATGTTCACGTGAAGGCAAGTTGGTGCTTTCCATAGGAGCAGGTTAAATTTCGAATTAAAATTGCTTTTAATATTCGCTCGGGTCTTCTGGAAGAGTCAGCGGAAAGGAGGCTCCAAAGCAGGAGCGAGTAGTTTCGGCTAAACTGCGAATTAAATCGCAGAGGGTGGCTTAATGAGATGCAAAGTGGAAGCTTGATGATAAAACAGAACACGACATGGGTATCGATCCACGAAACTCTGGGAAACAGCGTGGTTAACTTACCTTTTTTGATTTCATTGTGATAACGGACCCACCCTCGTTCCAAACCATTTTATTTTACTGCAAACTTTGTTCCTTCACGTACTAGTTTTGTGTAATTAACGCGTGATAACTCTGATCATCGTTACGTTCAATTAACATTTAAAAAATTGCGGTTACTCCCGAGTCTCCCGATTTTCCAAGACTTCTATCTTTGCCGTTTAATAAAATAATTTAAAAAATAATTAAATCATTAAAATCATTATTTCTTAAATTATTTTCAACCGAATTCAATTTAATTTGAATTTAATGTGAGATCAATAATTTTAAAAATAATTAAATAATTGAAATAATTATTTTTCAAATTATTTATTGTAAATTTATTTTTAATTTTATTGACACATTGAAAATTGAAAATTCAGGCTCAATAGGACGCGACAAATGTGAAGTTAAGCATAGAAATGATTTTAAGAGCCTCGTGTTTCTACTTGGAAATTCCTTGCTCAATAGTCTCGTTGCTCTTTTGGCTGTTGTACTTCTCTCGAGATATCTCGAAGATTCACTCAGCTGGCTGGCTCGGTGCGGCTGGTTATGGAGCGTACAGACTCTCCCGCTGACGAAGCGACTCGGTCCGAGGCTACGGGTTGCACGAGAAAAGCCACATCGAGAAGGAGAGTTGTGCGAGGTCGGTTACCACCGGCTAGCTGGATATATACCGCGTTGAGTGGGTCGTTATCCGCTCTGTGTCCGGTGAGCTGCTGGACATCGCGAACCGAGCCTCTCGCAGTTCCTCCTCTCTCTCTCTCTCTCTCTCTCTCTCTCTCTCTCTCGATGTGCTCAACCGAGAACTCGACAATCTCCCGCAGCACCGAGCTAGAAGCTAAATCCCCTCTTCACCTCCAGCCAATGCGGTAGAAATGTCTGGGCAATTAGCGTGGAACTGGTTTTACTCTCGAAGAAAACAGAGACACACGTACAATCTTAAAAAAAAAATAAACGTTCATAATTCCTGCAGTCACTGAGCAGGGAACATTCAGAATCAACGAATATTAATCAATTTGGTTTCGTCCCTTAATTACTCCCGAGAATTGACACTTTTTTTTTTTTTATTTGACGAGGCCAGGAGACGTTGAATGCAACGAAATTCGTTCTTTTCTTTGCCAAAGCTTCTTATTTTGATTAAGAATTTAATTGTCATGATAAAACTTTAAAAAAAAAAATTTCGGCTCCGAAAATTTGGATCATTTTAAAAATGAAGTAAATCTTCAATAAAAATAAATATTTTCCGTTGCATTCCAACACTGCGAACTTCAGCATCATAATTGTATGAGGAACTCGATTAGGTCGAAGGCAATTTTTATTTTTTAATTGATTGAGGAATTTTTTTCATTCGGATTTTAACAAATGTTGTTTTTTTGTTTTTTTATCTTGACACAGACTCACAAGATGTCGATCTTGATGCGATACTCGGCGAATTGTGCGCCCTCGAAAGACGTTGCGACGGCGATATCGCGTCGACTGGACAAGCGACGGATTCACAAAGAACGGGAAGACCCAACAGTGCCAGGATTAACGCTGGCGATAGCACAGACATTGGCAAAAATGATGGAGGTGAGAAGAGCTCTATAGCATAATCAGACAAAGTTGTTCAAATTGCGATCGATGCTATTACGTAATTTAATTCGCTGGATTAATCGATAAACTTCATTTTATTCTTCAGGCATGCGAACTGACAGTCCGGACAATGACAGTGCCTTCTCGGACACGGTGTCAATGTTGTCCAGCGAGAGTTCAGCGAGTAGCAGTGGTTCAGGACACAAGCCACCACAGACCGCCATGCACCCGGTCCCTCAGCAGCAATCGCACCAGCTCATGGGTCAGTTTAAAATCTCAAAAGTCAAAAAAGCATCTGAATTTATAGAAAAAACAATTTTTTACCAAAATTTATCGGTTGCCCAACGCAGACGCTGCCGGTAGAGCGAAAGCAGAGAAAATTCGTCTGGCTCTGGAGAAAATGCGTGAAGCCAGTGTCCAGAAACTCTTTATCAAAGCCTTTACACTCGATGGCAGTGGAAAGAGTCTTCTTGTCGATGAAGGCATGAGCGTTGCCCACGTATGTCGACTACTGGCTGACAAAAATCACGTGGCAATGGATCCTAAGTGGGCCGTTGTCGAGCATCTACCCGATCTATTTATGGGCAAGTATCTCCATTTAAATGCTTAATTGATCTTTGAATTTGGCGAGGACCAGTCGAGTGGATGAGAAAAAACAAGTCTGGGCTTTTTATCCGCAGGAATCGAGTACAGAGTGAATAATTTTTTTATTCGGTTTCGACTGAGTATAGAAATTTCTGAAACTTTATTTGATATCATTATTTTTCCTATCATTGAACTGCAGAAAGGGTGTACGAGGACCACGAGCTCTTGGTCGAGAATCTTCTTTTGTGGACAAGGGACTCGAAGAACAAATTGCTGTTCGTCGAGAGACCGGACAAGACCCAACTCTTCCTTACCCCAGAAAAATACCTGCTTGGATCAACAGACAGAAGTAACACCGAGTACGATGACCACTCGAGAAACATACTCCTTGAAGAATTCTTCGCGAGCAGTAACGTCGGCGTGCCCGAGGTATGTAATTGCCAAATTCCTAATGAAGATCCGTTATCGAATGGAGACATTTTTGTTGTTTTTGCTATCGGTCGTTCGTTGGGCCTGCTGCCAGAGAAAAAACAAACTTTTATCCTAATGAGCTGGCACAGCGGCGGTAGACGCAGTTGGGAAAAAATGAGGCCAACGTTTAAATTTCTGACCAACAGCTCTATGAAGTAACTTGACGCAACGATTAGTTGAATTTTGTAGAAACTTGAGGGTCTTCCTTTTTCGTACCCATAAATGTCGTCGCTGCAGTTCATTAAAATTGCCTCGAATTATTTTGTAGGTCGAAGGACCCCTGTACCTAAAGTCGGACGGCAAGAAGGGCTGGAAAAAGTATCACTTTATCCTGCGTGCCTCGGGTCTCTATTATTGGCCAAAAGAGAAGGCACGGACGGCTCGTGATCTCGTGTGTCTAGCAACGTTTGACGTCAATCAAGTGTACCACGGTGTCGGTTGGAAGAAAAAATACAAAGCACCTACGGACTGTTGTTTCGCGATAAAGCATCCGCGACTTCAGCAGCCAAAGTCGACCAAGTATATTAAATTTTTATGCGCAGAGGACATCAACGCGCTGGAGAGATGGATGGCCGGAATCAGAGTGGCAAAGTACGGCAGGCAATTGATGGAGAATTATCGCAGCCTCGTGGACGAGCTGGCTCAAGAGGATCTCGATTTATTGGCCCACGCAAGATCATGCTCTGTAAGCTCCATAGCTGTGCCGCCAACTTCACAATCGCAATACAATACGACCAGCGAGAACGCGAGACAATATGCAGAGATCAATAGACACAATGGGACGACAGAGGTTAATGGTGGACGATACGAGAGCCAACGACAGAGTTACAATAGCGCGGAGCAGCGACAGAGCTACAACAACGATGGGAGACTGAGCAGAGCCAGTAGTTCAAGTTCCAGCGGTTGTTTGTCGGACGGCGCACCGAGCAGCTGCGAAGTTGCCTTTGAATGTGGTGAGTTTCCGACCGGAACGATAAAGCGCAAGCCATCGATGAATCCGAAGCTGCCGTTGACCTCGATAACGAGGCAGCTGAAGGAAGTCGGTGAAACGGTCCGTGACGAGCCTGATTCTTGTCCAAGTCCAACGAGCTCTGGCTCCGGCACACTCACAAGGCGACACAGTCGCCGAAGAAGCGGCACCGACTCCGACAGCTCCGGGACGCTCAAGAGACACCACAGATCAGGAAACGCCACACCTGTCAGTCCTGTACCTCCGGGAACTCCCGTAAGGGAAAGAGTCAGCCCCATGGGCTACAGCAGGACGGAGAGTCAAGAAGCAAAAACACCAACCAGTCCCGTACAATCTTGTATGATGGATTCCATTACCTCATTGCCACCTCCGCCATCACCACCTCGCGTTGTCGAAGAGACCGAGTCCGATGGCGAACCTTTGCCGCCACCACCGCCAGAGATGTTCAGGTCCAATTTGTCTCTCGATTCCCTGCCACCGCCACCAGCACCTGGTGAACTGTCAATGTGCAACACGACCGATCTCAGTGGCTCGTGTCTCAGCCTAGCCTCGTTACCACCACCGCCCAGTCCATTGGTCGGCGAGACCGGCACCATCAGGCGGGCAAGACCCAAACAATCAACCCCCACGAATTCTATGTCACCGGAATCCACCCCCACTCATACGCCCGTCAAAATAAACACCAACAATCAGATCTACGCGTGCTCCACCAACGGATCTCAGAGTGGTTCGCTGCAGAACAATCACTTCTATACGAATAACATGAGAAACTCCACGTCACCCCACAATTCGTATCCTGGATCGAACGCCAGTACACCAACATGCCCACCCAGTTCTCCCAACTTTGTGTCACCTCCGCCATTCGTGCCACCACCGGCATACGGTGCCCATCAACAAATGCAAACGCCGCAGTCACAACAAACTGCAAACTCTCAACTAGTCCGACAAAATTCTAAGAACGAACCGATCTACGGTGGCCAATCGATACGCGCCAATCCTAATATGGACACCGTCAGAAGAAGCGCCTTGAAGCAGAACTCGGGTCACTACGCCGCACCTCCCTATCTCGCTGAATTGAAGGCATCGGCCAGTCCTCAGCCGCAGCGAAGGGTCACTATTCAAGAACCTCCGACATCGCCAAAAGCGAAAACCGGTACAGGCAAGAAAATATCGTTCAACCTGCCACCGCAACAAGAACCAGGAAGTCCTGCCTTGCCCCAGAGGAAACCCATGCCACCGAGACGATCGGACAGCACGAGGCTAACCTCGCCCAAAAAACTTGCAGCTTCCGAACAAGCCCCACCTGGTGATTTCCTCAAGGACCTGCAACGGGTCATGCGCAAGAAATGGCAAGTCGCACAAAAATGCAAACTCGACTCGACCACCACGCCTCACGAAGTTCTCGGCTTCCGGGACCCACCGCCAGCTATCGCTGACTACCGAGAAACTAATGTCTCTAACTGGGTCCAAGAACATTATGGCTCTGACAATCTCTACGAAAATGTCTATGCCACCGACCCCAACGCCCCTGTCGAATACGCCACCAGCCCAACCAGACAAAACTCCGTCAGATTCGCCGATGAAAACTGCAGCATGAACATCGCCAATGCCATCGCTAGCAAACGAAGACCTCCACCGCCTCCACCAAAAAGAGCTGAGACTACGCACTTGACTACGCGGGCGATGCACTGACAATAGCAGATAATACAGCCTCCTACGGAAAGACGATGGTACTGCTGCTTGTGTGGCTGGTGGAAATAACGCACAAGTTTAAATGGGAGTGCTATGGAGACCCAATGATGTTTTCATTTCATCCGGTCCGTCGTTTAATTTCCTCGATATCCATCCGGAGTGTAATTTTGTTCCGAGTTCCTCAGTGGCAGTTTTAGTTCTACGAGACTCGAGTCTCCTTGAACTTTCATACGTTTTTTTTTAGCTAATTTCAAGTCCGGACCTTCCGTTGGGACATTTCATTAAATTCTCTCCGGTACAGACCGTAGAGACTGGAGAAAAAATGATGGGACAGTGGAAATGAGCCGCTTGGGCTGGTCATTCGTCGTCCAGGATGATGAATTTTCGTTCACACTTTCTTTTCGGCGTCCATGGCTCCCGGTGTCCCGAATGAGGGTGTCCTGGTATCGAGACTCTGATGCGTTCGAGTCGAACCACCTTATGGTATCACTGTCCATGTCTGTGTTTGTCGATCGTACGAAATATATATTGCCGTAAATTGAAGAAGAAGCGTCAGCGGGTTGAGAACTGGATCGAGGGAGTATCGAGCCTTGAAAAATGTAAAATCAAAAAACCGCAGCAACGAGGCGCGCAAATAATCAACGAAAAATCTTAATACCGCATTTTTGGAAGGTTTCCAATATTTTTTCGATTCTAACGAATAACTCTGCCGATCGGGAATTACGCCAATTGACGGTTAAGCATTTCTTAGTCGCACCAAATCGTCTACCAAGTATAAATAATTTTATACTCTTGATAATAAAACTTTGAGAAGTCACTTTACAAACTTAAATTTGTAGCTTTATAAACTTTGATATCGAAGATTATGAGACTTTTGAAAATTGTTTTCGAAAGCATGCTTAGCGATCGCGCTCACCCAACAAGAGGACCCAACCATCATCATTTCAGTCATTAAATTTCATAGAAAAAACAAAAATCCATTCGTCATCGATCGCTCACGAGTTTTTTCAACATTAAAATCACTTTGTACCGATGAATATGGCCGGCGATTTTTCAAATCTCAGTATCTGACCTCACCGCTGATACCTTCGTTGTGAATGATACAGGTTTATAAATATATATATACATAGTATATTTGAAAAAAGGAGTTTGCGAAATGAAAATCCAGGATGGGGAATGAGATTCTCTGGTCGCAGGATATAGACA
Source organism: Campopleginae sp. 14b (assembly GCA_030522525.1). Lineage (NCBI taxonomy): Eukaryota > Metazoa > Arthropoda > Insecta > Hymenoptera > Ichneumonidae > Campopleginae sp. 14b. Next base: position 105,890 of record JAPYYS010000629.1, on the reverse strand, counting down.
CAGGAATAAAGAAAATCTTAGAAACTTTAGCCTGTAAGAATAACTGCCGCACATGTTAAAAATATGTGATACGTAAATCGCAAGCCAGCTTATTGCGAAAATCGTTGGAATCTGCATTACCGATCGTGGCTAAATATGCGCCTTGTACGAAAACAAAATCAATGAAGTTGATTAATATTTAGACTTGACGAAAACGAATAAAAACAGCAACATACGCACAAAAGTCATATTTCTGAGGCATTTACGCGAGTAAAGTCGATGGATAATCGTGTTGAGCAATATGATAGGAGAGTATCGATCGGTAAGGATTAAAGAATTAGGCCTGCTAGGTTTTGCATATTTTTAAAGGCATAAAACAAGTTTTGTAATCAAGGTGCTTTATATACGAACAATTTACACTGTGACGTTAACTTGCGATACTGAGAAATAATTGAATGCATGTGTATACCGATTGCCACCCTCTCACCTTCCTAAAACCCAGTAATTAATGTAATCTCGTATGTTACCTGGTACGTTGATTGATGCTCGATGAGGCCGGAGCGGGAATATAGAATTAACTTGGAATATACGTGGACCTCGATGTGCGTTGTAATCACCTTCTTTTTTTCCCTCTTTTTAAAAGCATGTGATTCGTCATGACCGACCTGCAACTGTCATCCCAAACGTAGATCTCGTTAATGCCATTTTTTGATAACGCGATATACATGTACGAAACAAAAAATGTTAAATAACACAAATCGGAACTGTTATTCTTAAGCATTTTTCAGAATGGAGCAGAAAACAATGTCTCCAATCCTCGTGAACAAGATAAATTCTTGAATCGATCATTTTCCCAATATTTTTGTTCTTGTTCTCTCCAACAACGACGTTTTCTGCTTTTTTCCTTTCAACTGCAAAATTCTTGACTCGTTAAAATGTAACGAAACTTATTGGGGTATAAAAATGTTCGGGAAAACACATCGGAAATACGAGACACACTTACACGCCGAAGATAATGTTTTTGTATCCATATTATGTAGAAAATTGTCTTAATCGCGTAAATCTTTGTAACTAGATAGTTAACAATTAAAACTCATGATATTTAGCCTGTTGATCTCTGCAATATTGTTAATATCAGTTTTGATATATCGAGCAAGATCAAGGTTCACCGATGCATTTTCATATAACCGTCAAAAAGACTGCGAATTAAGAAAAAAAAAATCAAATGATTCGGTAGCATGATCAATCTTTCGAGGGAAGAAAAATGGATCATCGTCGTTTAGGGAGGACGATGGAAATTTGACGAAAACGTAACAAAATTTAGGGAATTAATGAGTTTACGTCCGCTCTTTGCAATGAAGCAGACGATTAGTGCAATTTGCAAGAAGAAAAAAGGAAAAACAAAATGACTGGTTGATCGGAATTCTAATTAATGGATAGTGAACGAGATATTTTTATTGTATTTTACGTTCGAGAAGGAGTGAAAGAGAAAAAAGTGGAGATAAAATCCTTAATGTCCTAAGTTGTACGTATGATTATGTAAATATTGTAACGAATGGTACTACGAAGGAAGGAAAAGCATAACTATTGAAAATATTGCGATGGATTAATATAAACACACTATTTATAAATAATAGCGAAGAATCGATTTTAATTGAAATTATATATGATTTCCGTTGAGTACGAACGACGATCACACTAACAGTGATTCTTTTTTATATTCAAATTAAAACGAATTCCTTCGATCGACTAAATTATGAGTAAAAAATAAAAGAAAATTGAAAACAGAAGAAAAACAAAAAAACAAAAAAAATGTCACGTGCTTTCATTTGTATCCCAAAAGCGAGAAAATTGTTTTTTTTCCTCGTCAATTCAGCTTTGTATCAATTTTCTAAAAATCGAGAATCACCTATACATGTACTTTGATAGACTAGACATAGATTCTCTTGAATTTATTCAGCTTAACGATCGTACGGTTGAATTTGAAGATTTGTGACAATACTTTTCTATTTGTAGAAAAGTCAACGAACATTAATATCAGGCGAACGAAATGAAAAACAAAAAGCTACATGCGCAACACTTGAGTTACTATGGGTACGTCATATTTCATGTTTTTATGTAAATAAATTTTTCGTATATTTCAATTATTCTAGCTTTCATTTACTTTTCCCATTCGCCTTGCTCTATCGGATTACTCCAGACTTTCGAGCGGCGTTTTTCTTTTCTGGAGATCGAAGATCCGGTGAGAAACATTGCGGGGCTCGCATGGCAAGTTATCGACGTTCGGTAACTTACCACGGTGGCAAATAAATAGATAAAATACAGAGTCGCCGATTGGGTAACATATCGACTATTGTTTTTTTTTTTTTTTTTCAATTTCAAGTTCAGATTAACGCCGAGGGTGCGCCATTGAAGTTTGAAAATTAGATCTTTGTCTTTTTGAACTCTGTTGCATTTACTTCGTGCGAATATGAGCAACGAGCATAATTATTTAGTCGAAATGAGTTTTTTCGCGGACGTAAAGATCGGGTGTGAGGAAACCGACCATATAACTATTTGACGGCCTCCCTGTAGCAGCGTAAAAAAAGGGGTTGGACGTGCACACCCGAATAAGCCGTAAACCCGTTTAATAAAATGTGTGTTCCTTTCTAATATTTCCTTCACGACTTCAACACACTTGACGGGCATAAATCCTGGTGGAATTGGATTCTCTAAATGTCGAGGATTTTCCGTATCACGAGAAAGCTCACGGCGAGACAGCAAATGGATATTTTCTATAAACCATTATCTCAAAACATTGAAATTATTGAAAGAAACGAAAAAAGTGCGAAAATTTTCTCATAGAGAAATTCTCTGGCCATTGACGAAGTCTGAAATGTTCGCAGTCACTATATATGACGGAAAGAAAAAAAAGTCACAGTAAAAAATGATGCTCGCTCGAGAAGAAAGGAAGAATGTCGATGACGAGTCCGATCGAAATAGTTTCAATCCCGCGAGCAAAAACGGCGAACGGCGAACTGTTTAGTAACCTGGTCGAGGCCAAAGTCGCCTAAGAAAATTGGTACTCCTCCACGAGAGCCCTTCGATCTCGCCTCCTGAAATCTACCACAAAGAAACACTCACACACTCACGCATAGACACACACTCGTATCTCTCCCTCAGTTTTACAGTTTCGTTTTACGACTACTCACCGGTGTCGTGCGTTCTACTTTGCGTTTACGTCCTATACGTGTCTCCAGAGCACTTTCATATCCTTTGGATAAGGTATAGCGCTGTATATTCGCGATTTTCTGTATTTGGAAACTCGGCCCAAGCGCGGGCGAAGGGTCAGAAGGGCACGAAATCTGGGTTTGTATATCATCTCGATACGCCTATTACTCGCGTATGTAATATGTGAGTGTACATATAACCCGGGTACATGAAAACTGCTCGATCCGGAGTATACGAGACGAAGGAGATCCTTCGTCGTGTCTCGGCGTGCCAACCAAATCGAAAAATTCAGCCTCACTTGGCTATACCACGTGATACCCCTATTCCACGTTTCAACGCTCTCTCCCTGAGCTCGCATTTCCTTCCTCGTTTAAAAATACACTTCCTTTTTCAATTTCACTCAACGGGGACGTACGGAATTTTGGAATTTCGATTAAGTACCTCGGTGAAGCGATGCCCAAACTTTAGCACTTTCCAGCCATCATTTTTTGGTATTTTCTACATATTTCGGGCTCTGAAAAACTACGTGATAATTATTCTAGCCCTTAATGATGGAGATCGGGCCGAGGACAAGCTCAGGCTTCCCACGGAATCTGCGAGGAAAGATTGAAAACAGGAGAAGGTCCGGTGCGCGAGGATGAAATGGTGAGCGATCGGAGCTCCGGAGATTTCGGGAAAATAATAATTATCGCTGAGGAAAGGTCAGTCGAGCGTGGAAGCAACAAAAGTTGGTTGTCGCCTCGTCCAAGTTTGCTCGCAGTCGCGCAACGCGTCATTCCCGTTGCGAGCAGTTCTCATCCGATCCGCTTTCCAAGAACATGAACGTAAATCACTATTTTATGACGGATAATTTTACGAGAGTCCGCGGCGGCGGCGGCGGCGGCGGCGGCGGCGGCGCGTTTCACCGATGCTACAAGAACTGAGCACCGCACCACCAGGAGCCCACCTTAAACTTGTAATCGCCAACTTTCCGTGCGAATCGCTGCCGCTGCTGTTAGTTCAAGTCTTTACATACGTTACTCGTGTCCGAAGAATCCCGCGAGCCTACAAAACCAAATCGCTGCTCGCTCGAGTCTGCCCTAGAAATCCCGCGAGCCATTCTCGTTAGCGAATTAGCACAACGAGGTGAGCGCAGGCAGCTAAAGTCCAAGCAGGCGAGCGGAATTTTTTTTTTTTCTGCTTAAAAAAATCTTTAGAATTAGTTAACGATTCAAATTAATGAATTATTAATTAATAATCAATGTAAATTCGTTTCCTAACAAATGAAACGTCTAGAAACTTGAAAAAATATATTTCTACGGTGCCAAAACCGCGTGCTTTTTAGAGATTCGAAAAAATATTGTTGGATCGAGAATTGAGAGCGTTGGGGAACGTGAATCATTTTGCAGATCGGCCTATACCCTATGTTTTCGTCGAGAAATAAAGGAACAAAAATTGCCGGATTTTTCGAGGTCGTCGACCACTGTAGCTTGCGGGTTTCTTTCACAATGCTTTTTTTTTTTTTACGAGATGAATCGGTAGACTTTGAAGCTCTTTCGCTTAGACGCGCCATCTCCAAAGTCAATTAAGTTTCATTGCCCATAGTTCGTAGAAGCATCGTTATTGAAAAAAAATGGAAAAAAACGAAAGAAAACGATCATAACGGAGAAAGGTAAGGGTCTATTTGAGATTGTTATCGTTGTCGTTGATATTCGAGCCTGCTATCGGTTGCCATTTTGAATTTGTGAAAAATCGATCAGATTCATTAAAAATTGAATAAATTTTTGTTTCATCGCAAATTTTCATTATTTATTCGACGAATTTTCTTGCGGATATGAAACGCATGAAAGAAACCATTTGCCAAGCGGAATGAGGAAATTTTCGAACCCCATAGAGCATGGGGCTTACTTGATTATTTAAATAAATGAATAGAGTTTTTTAAGCGGGCGCTTGTAAGTTGCAACGTCTTTCTGCCGCTCTGCGTCGATCACGCCGGGAGAAGGAATAAGAAATGAAATAAAGCAGAAAAGAGAGTGAAAGAGCCGCTCGAGCTAATTTCACGCAGCGGGTGATCGTCTCGCTCGGAGAAGGAATAGCCGCCGTAAAACAAACACTTTCTCTGTTAAGCGCCTACTTCGAACTTGGCTAAATGAGTATACAGTTATAGAGCGACAAGGGGTCCAGCGATTTTTCTCTCGCGTCATTCTTCACCTTCACTCTCGACTAAATCGATCTTCCTCTCGCACATTTTTAATCTCGCTCGAGCTTCATCGTGCTGCCCTCTTCGCTGAGACTCTTTCGACTGCCGAACCTCGAGTCCAATCGGGAGAATTTTTTTTTAACCACCTCGCGCCGCTTCGATTGATTTCTGTTGCGCCACGAACCCGCTAACTCACCGTTGCTTAACATTGTATTCTTCTCCACACGCCGGACATTCCGGGAAACATCCAAAAACCACAAAAATCCCGGTCACCGTGTGCATGCGTTAAACTTTCGAAATTATCGATTTCATCGAAAACGGTGATTTTTTATTCACGTTACAAATTATTAATAATAAAAACAAAAACGAAATGAAAAATTTATTGCAATTTTCATTGATAAAAAAATTGATAAAAAAAAAAAAAAAAAAAAAAAAATACAAATTTTCATTTATACAATTTATTTATTTAATTTTAATATTGAAAAATATTTTTTTGAAATGTCTGTCATCGTATTTGATCGTGAAAAAAATGATCGCGAAATTTGATTGAATTCCTTATCATATTGTTGTATATGGCGAACCTCCTTGATGGCTGAGTGAATGGCGCTTATGGTGTTGGTATGGGATTTCTCAGCTAATGCGGAAGTTATCCTGCAATATGATTCCTTGTTGCCCTCGCTCGAGCACTAGCCCCACAACGATAACTTTGACCCTGTCGAGATCCCAGCACAAAAGACTCTATATACAGAGAGTCATCGTCGTCTACTCGAGACACATGAGAGATGGTCCTTTTACTTTTTATGACGATTTGTCTTGGCAGCATCCCTTGTGGACCTATACAAACCTTGAACTTGTATACGATATATAATATCATGGCAATCGTGACCTTGCCCACACTCCCTGCAACGCATTACTGTATCGAGGATGAAAAAGAAAAAAAAATGTCTATCGGTCAGAATGATTCGACAAGTGCTACGATATTTTTTAAAGAAGAAAAAAACATTTATTTTATTTTGTTCGAAATTCGAGCGACGACTGGAAATTAAATTTCAATCATTTTTGATAATTTCAAGATTTTCGTCATTTTTAAAATATTTTCCATTTCTGAATTTTGTAAATTTCGAAAAAATAAAAAGGAACCGGTGAACTGGCTTAATTAGTAGGAAATATTTCTGTCCGCATATTTATAGTATCGCTGACTGAGGATTTAATTGGAATGGTTAATTCTCACTGTTTGTCGAATGGGCAAAACGGAGTCGGTCGTAAAACGAGTGCAGTCGATTTAATTCGTGTAAGCTATTTCGGAAATACCGACCGTGAGAAGAGCCTCGATTTCTTCATACGTTCCGGCCGCCTCCACGCGATATTCCAGAGCCAATAAATTTGTAGTGAAAAAGAAGACCGCGAGGATGAGGAGAAACGAGATGAAGAAAAAAAAACAAAAACGAGTGTGTGTGTGTGTGTGTGGCGTGAGGAAAGGATAAGGGGCGGAACTAAGCAGCGATAATTCTTCGAATGTCTTTCGGCATTTAAAAAGTATGTTGAATGTATTTATATATTAGGAAACAAGCCAGAATTTTAATACCTAGTTATTTAGGGATAAACTTTGTAAATTCTGTCAATTCTACAAATTATTATTATGTAAGGACAAAAATACAGCTTCCGGTGATATCATCGGAGAACACGTCGAATAATTCATTATTTTACGAAATATTTGTCAGGCAATTTCCATTCTGAATTGATCGAACAAGGATCGATAAATAAACAATTGGATGCCAATAACGAATGTCAACTTTCTCGTGCGTTTTTAATCGGTTCTGTTTACAGCTCCGAGACTATTTTTCGACATCGTGCATGTTCTCACGCTGCACCAGCCCGCCTTGACTTTGTCTCGTGTTGTGGGCTCGAGATATGTTAATTTAATTTATTCGTCTCTCCACACACTACGGTGTCTCGCTGGAACAAAGCTGATCGGTATACGAGAGCGCCTTAACGTTTTGATAGCTGTGACTTTAATTTAAACGTGTATAGAAATATAAAACGATTTGACGTTGGAGCGAAAAAAAATGCTCGTATAAAATAAAATCGCTGCAAATTCTGTCCGGGGAGAAAAAAGAGAGAAAAATATATGTTGGCGATCGATCGAGTTGACGACAGAACTGCCGGAATTCGTTAATAAATAAAGAATGTCTTGGTACTTTGGGATAAATAAAATTTCAACGAAAATAAATTTGGTTCCGGTTGTGGAGTCTCAAAATGTCAAATTAATTAGCCATTTTTCGCAATGGCCATTCCAATATTTGTGTATCTTACAGTATCGCTGGGTTGGGTGTGCATAAATACACGTACGATCGGTGGCTGAGTGTGTATGTCGAAGATGGACCACCCAAAGATAGCTCCGGTGCGTTCAACCGTTCCCCGTCGGCAGTCGTCGAACGATGGAACGAGTGAGATAAAGATCGCGCAAGATCGAACAGAGTTATCGAGAAAGACAAAGATCGTGACGAGCCGAGGCAAGCCAAGTCTGAGCGAGAAGCAAAGCCCCAAGATTTTCCGTGAAAAAGGAACGGAAAAAGGGATAGAACACGTCCGCACGGGGATACAAACGAAGCGGGTGAATTTAACGAGTGGATCTCTATATCTTTCTCAGTATCGAGAACTATTTCCCTCCCTCCTCCCTTCCACAGAGCCCCGCGCCTCTTTTATTCAACGTATCTACGTACATTAATGTGCCCAGATTTCATATATTTACGGAATAGCATCGATTCAGTATGAAAATATCAAATTATTAATATTCAATTATTAATGATTAAAATATAAAAATGATAAAATGATGAAATTTCATAAATGATAAAAAATGATAAAAATAAGAGGTTTATCAGCTGGAACAGGACGACGCGACCTTGAATAATGTGAGACGAAAATTGTACTGTAAACAGTGATTTGCACTAACGATGTTAATTATTCTGGTGGGAAAAGCATCGGCGTGTGGGACGAGAGTGCTCCATTTTCTTGAAAGATATATAAATATATATGAGTGGGAAGGAGCACGCGTAGATATCCACAGATCGGGGTTATTGCCCCGGTGAAAGTCATACAGCAAGATGGAGCGAAGAAAGGCGAGGAAAGGGGTGGTAAAGATAATATATATGTATATCGTTGTCTCTCTCTCTCTCTCTCTCTCTCTCTCTCTCTCTCTCTCTCTCTCGGTCTCTTTGAGGGGGTTTTTCTTGTGCCAAGCGAGTGCCCTCGAACCTGAGGTCGTGGCACAACCCTCTCTCGGAAAGGGAAAACGCCCGGGCGTCGTTGCGTTGCTCTCTTCGTCGGGAGGACGAAAGCTAGGGAAAGAAAAGAGGAAGTAGCTGGAAGTAAGATCGAACCGAGCGAGACAGGCTGAACAGAGAGGGAGAGAGATAGGAGCGCGAGTAAAAGTTGGATGGGACGAAGGAGAGCAAGGCGAACGTCTTAAAGCGGATGTATAGGATTAAGATAATAGTCTCAGGAGGGTTGCGAAGGAGCTGCTCGGATCTTATGAGGGTAAGAGGTGAAAGAAGATGGGGAAGGGGTGAGGTAGGCGCGAGGAGAAGCAAAAACGAGCGATATGATGTGGGTCAAAGTCTCGAGGACTGGGGCACCGCGCTTACTCTCTCCTTCTCCCTCATCTCTTTCTTTCTCTACCCGGCTGATCTCCGTTCGCAAACACTATATATACACAACTTATTCCATATAAATTGGAATTATCTTTGACCTTGACATTTTTTCACGATTAAAAAATCATTTTTTTATATTATCTCACCCTTGGATCTTTTAGAAATCGAGGAAAGATCGAAGGGCACGAATTTGGAGAAAAACTCGAATTTATTGGAAATTATTTCTCCGATTGCCCATAATCAATATTCGATTCGGATCACGTTTTATGACGTTTATCGGTTTTTCGCCCCAGAAAAAATTTCCGAATTCTCGTAGACTTGAGCATGTGCAATATGTCGATGAAAAAATCTCGAGAAATATCAATAACGCGTGAGACTCTTGAGGATGATCGAGGTAATGGACGTTAAATAAATATCCTTATGGTGGCACGAGGATAAGCCAAAGTTGTAACAACTAGGGGGGGCGCGATGAGACGCGTCTTGTGTCAGGTCGGAAGGCCTAGGCAAGGAAGGAAGTAAGAATAGGGAAAAAGAAGGCTCTGTGGGGCGCAGAAATGCCAAGCGGTCTGCGGCATATTGCTCGACGCGCGCCCGGGAGAAATGACCGATGGTGTGTGGGGTAGGTTCTCGAGTCAACTTCATTTTTCTTGCTGGCTATACTTTCGAGAGTCAGAAATCAGCTCCCAGGCCTTAATACTCAGGATAAAGAGAACAAAATAAATAACTCCGAGAGGTTCGATGACGTTCGAGGTTTGCATCGTTAAAATGCAATGGAATTCGATTTTTTTTTGTTTGCCAAAGCTCATTATGAATACGAGAAAAATCAGAAAAATGTGGATAATTTTTAAAATTCTAAAAATCGTCAATAAAAATTAATGCGAGCTCCAGCATAATGGGTGCTTGATGATTAGTCACTCGCTCTCTTCGATCCATATGGATCGCTGCTAAATAAAATGAAATTTATTTAAAAGTTACTCTTTTTTTGCGAAAGTAAGTTTTTAATTTCGTTTAGAATATCAAAGGGAAGTTGGGAGAGCTTTTGGTCAATTTAACCAAGATGGCGGATCGTGGCCCTCAAGAAATTCGTACGTGACGAAATTATATACGTCCATCATATATATATATATATATATATATAGTTATGTCGGTGTCGACGCACATGTTCGCGTAGAAACATCGACACATTTGTACGAGCTCGAATGTGGACTTGTATGTATCTATGTACACGCAAATATCTATGTACCATGTTTACATAGCCAGGTTATATATTTATGAAGCTCCATATACCGACGTACACATGTCTATATACATATATAGAAATAACGAAGTTTGATATGTACTGCGAACCCCTCGTCGACTGGCTCAGCATGTTCTCATGTTGGTTCGAATTATTTTCAACATTTCGTCCGAGCCATCGATGAAAAATGGAAGGAAAGTCGAAAATTGAAAAAAAAATTCAATTTTCATTTTTTTTCGACATTTTTATCGAAAAATCATTTTTTTTTGGGATTCTGGACGAAATTTTGGAAACATCGGAGTTGAGATACACTGCCGAGTATATCTTAGAGCTACACGACGAAAAGGACGAGGAAGAGGTGACTGTATGTGTGAACATGGCATGTTTAGGTGGGTGTGCGTGTATATAGCGAATGCTCCGGTGGAAGAAAGCACCCGCGAGCGGCGAGAGAGCGAACGTGCGTATATATAACTTTAGGGGTAGCGCGGGCAAGCAGCGAGCGCGTTTTCCTCCTGGTCCGCACAAGAATATACGCTCAAGTGAGGAGCAAGAAGGAGAAGAAGGAAGGAGGGAATGTCGGACTCTGGCTATTCCCCCATGACTCTCTGGATCGCTCTCTCTCTCTCTCTCTCTGCCTGCTTCTGCCTTCGCGGAGAAAACTGAGTCGGGGTTAATGCGGTTCAGTGGATAAAAAGGGTCACTCAAATTTTATTCGCCAAAAGCTTCTCCGGCCTAAATTATAGCCAGTTTTATTACTTTCGGGCCTTTCGATAATCGCTCGAACGTCGTCCGTGATTCTTCGTCACTTATTCATTTTTTTAAGCTCCACGCTTGATCGTTTTATCGTGAAAATCCAGTGAGACGAAAAAAGAATATTTCTTTTCGATAAAAGGTCTAATTTTTTCGACTACATATCGAACAATTTGCACTCGACTAATTGTGCTGGAAAAATGTTTAATTTATATTTCAGTTCATCCAGTTTTTCGAGTCCTACAAAAAGTCACCACCATTTCCCCCTCTTAGCTCCTCGACATCTCCTCCCTGCTCACTCCTTTCTCCATCCTGCGAGGGTTTGCGATTTTGGCTCTCCCCTCGGTCAAGCAACATCTCCCCTGGTTCACCCCTTCGCAGGAAAGCTTTGCGATCACGTAGTCGTTGTTCCTGGACAACGCGCGAAGAAGCAGGAAGAGGAGAAGAGAGAGAGAGAGAGAGAGAGAGAGAGAGAGAGAGAGAGAGAGAGAGGGTATGTGCGTGTGGCAAAGGAGTCGAAGGAGGTGCGGCGTCGTCGTCGTCGTCGTCGTCGTCGACGTCGTCATCGTCGTCGTGTGCTCGTGGAGGGTTTCCTCTCACAGCTTTCTAGATCAATACTCGTATCTCCGCCTCGAATGGACCAGGCCGGACATTGCGTTCTCAAACTCACTTTGCAGCTCTCTCTTCTCGCTTTTCCTTCGTCGCATCCGTCTCTCTCGCTTTCTCACCCTTCAAACATTTTCGGTTCGCATCCTTTTTCCTCTCGCATCCTTTTCTTATCGGCCTCGCGCGCTCCTACTTTATCTCTTACATTTTATCGGGCTGCTGGCTCTTTTCCTCTTCGATCCCGAGCTCACGCGTTGTCCAGCCAAAACACCCTTCGCACTGGCACCCTACGAGAAAGCTCCGCACGATTAACATGCCGTTGGCCAAAGGGTTCGAAAAAAGCCTTTTAATTATCTCATACTCCACCCCGAGCGAGACGCCATAAGTCATTGAAACTTTTCCTAGCCCCCATTTCGTTCCTGGCAAATTTATCTTTTTCTCAGATTTCCCATCCAATCGGCCAAAAAATAATATTCAATATTTTATGTCTTTACCATCGGCGTACGCACAACCATTTTCATAAATCTCAGTTTTTCTCAACTTCGGGGAGGCCAACTTTTATCCAATCGCAATAAAGATCGACACGGACGATTGGCGATCGAGAAATTCAATTTATGTTGAGTAAAGTTTTAAAAAATCATAAGGATCCATGACGTTCAAGTTTGCATCATTGGAATGCATTATCTCATTATTTTAATGAAGAAATTAATTTTGATGATGAATCAATCGATTTTAGCCCCCAGAATAATTAATCAGCTCGAAAAATTTAGATTATTTAAAAAATTCAATGAATCGTCAATAAAAAAAAATATTTTTTGTTGCATTCCAACGTTGCGAACTTGAGCATCATCGGTATTTTATTTTTTGGACAAATTCCATGGTCCACGGGCGATGATACACTTGTGACACACGCGGGGCCGGGGAGGGAGGGAGGGAGGGGGGGGGGGATATCGCACATATAGTTAAAGCTTCAGGTGGTAGATACGTACCCAGATGTCTCTTGTGTACGGTATATATAAACGCGCACTTGCACCATTACCATTACCACGATAAAAGCATCTCTGGGTCCATTACCGTAATTGGGGTGGGGCAAGGAAGCAGCAGCAGGGCGAAAGGCAGAACATGGTTTGCCACCGCGTCGTGTACCAAGTCTACGAAAGCATGCGAGCCCGGATGTTCATCTACTTGCGGTATAATGTACAAATAGTGTTGCTCAATACGTACATACACACTGCATTTATAGAATTCGTACTCTGTTCTTGAAATGAATGTTCAGCTCGAGTCCAGCTCCGGGCGAACACGAATCTCACATTTTTCACTATTTTTTGGTAAAAACCGTGAAATATAAGATTTATTGTAATAATCCTGATGATTATAGGGAATATGGTCGGAAAGTTTCGATACGTGCGTTTAATTAGATTTTATTGAGCTAATCAAGTTTTTATTGAATTTTATTGATTAATTTGTTGATTTTTCGAATAATTTGTACGAAAATTGAAGGAAAAGTTAGCAGATTCTCTGGCAGGAAATATTACGAGGGATTGAAGGCTAATTTTCCGGTAATGCTAGGAAAAGATAATGAATTTGGATAAATAATATAAAGATTGAGAGCCACTGGATCGCCGGTCAATTTCCCCTCAGTTTCACTGCTTTTCTTGGCAAGAGAGCAGGGGGAAAGAGAAAGCTGCCGCGATATCGCGCGCGCGGAGAAAGGTTGCGAGGGTTACAGAGCTGGATAGAGATACGCACAGCTGCGAGGAGAAGGAAGGATGCTGGACGCGAGGGTGGCCAGATAGACGCTTCAACGGACAACCGTATCTCTATGTCCCATGGTGCAAAACTTCATACTCTCTCTCTAGGTTATTACGTCACCTCCGTAGCTAAACATGTGTCAATGTATTTGTGACACATTGAAAAGTATTACAGGGCGAAAGTTCCAAAGAGTCATGAGCTGGAGCGCAAAAAAAAACTGTCTCTCTTCGAAAATGAATAAAATAAAATAATGAATTAATTGAATAATTGAATTAATGATGAAAATATAATTTCATATAAATTTAATTTATTTATAGAAAATCTTTGGTTTCAAGAATCGTGGAAGTGGATTCGCCATTTATTATAATTCATTATTTGTTTATGATTCATCCATTTTTTTCATGCGTTCTGGCTTTAAGAGCTCGTAAGAATTTTCGTCATCCTAAGGAAGCGAGTTATAAGCGTTTTTTTCACCCTCATGGCAAAAATACTCATCCGGCGGTATACGTTTCCCTCTCAGTCCCCATGGGTAATGTTGAACGTGATATTTGCCATATGGACAGGTACGTTTGGCTGTTTTTCTTTATTGTTCTCTGCGGAGGAATGAGCAAACGTCCGGCTAATTTCGTGACTCTCGGAGAAAATCTTAGTGAGAATAAAAATTCAGAAAAAAAATGACGCGTTGATTAAAAATTGTGCTCCCTCATTTTTTGCTCTCGTTTATTAAACGAAATAAATTCCGCTGGTTGGCAAATAGTGAGCAAAATAATTACGAGCACGCGAAACGTTTTGGAGTTGCGCTAAAGTTATGACAACTCCGCTCGTAATTCTTGAGAATCCTCCGCATACATAACATTTGCATGACTAACGCCAACACTATAATTGCTGGATTGAACGTCACTAAACTTTATCTCCATGCTTCTCTCGCAGCGATTCAACCCTCGAAATAATTCGCCCCAGCGAGAACGAAAAATAAAATCATTCCTTCGTGTTCCTCTGGACACTGTTCCCGTACAGATTTACATCGGTCAACGCATAATATTGTACGAGCCGAGCCAACATTAACAGCCAATTAGTATGATTGTGAAATATAATAATAAAATTGGTCTGTTTTGGGGAAAATGTGAAATTGATGTCGATTCATAATGATCTATTGACTGGAAAGTTAATAATTAAGTATAAATAATGATTGTGAAGGAAAAGTGGAAAAAAATGAGTAGATCGGGTTGAACACCACTGGGCCGTGTTCACTTTCTCTGGTACGAAGGAGAGAACCCTTTGGTATCCGAGCCTCCACCCCTTTGGCAACGAGTATAGCCATCCAAGCTGACTGTTGGCTCACTCTCGCTCTCGATTCGCTCTCACTCTTGTAAGCCCTCACCAAGCCCCTCATTCCTCCTTTTGCCCCTTGAGAGCCTCCTGCTTGGCTGCCTCGGTTTCTCTGGAGCGTTGATCGTTCGCCCGGAGTCGAGTCTCGGGTACGTACGTACACTACCTAGTGCTCTTCTTCCTTGCCACATCTTTCAGCCTGTCGGGGGGCGGCGGGGTTGTGTAGCGGCGAGCGAGGGGGGTTAGCGCACCCCTTGTCCTTTCTCGAGCCCTTACCAACCACCGGCGCTCAAGCAGCAAGAAGAGTGAGAGTGTTTTCTGGACCTTGGTCCAGCAGCGGCGGCTGCATCGACCCTCTCACCCCCTTGGCGCGTTTGCCAGCGCGACTCCGCTCTCGCCAAGACCGAACCTCTTGCGCGCGTATCAACTTTAGCCTCGCTGTGTACGTGTGCCAGCGCGCTATGTACGCGCCCGACCCCACCATCTATTTCTCCTCCTCAGCTCGGCGCTGCCTTCTTACTCAACGCCGTTCTGACACCAACACCCACCTCACCGCACCCTAATCCCCGAACTCGAAAATACATCTAGCTCTCGCTCATCTCCCTCTCTCGGACTCTCCCTCACACGTCGTATCGATTGGCCGGCGGCGCGTCGGGAAGCGCCGCCATTTGACCGCACCACGCACCGGAAGCGGTCCACCATCTTCCACCAAATTCCTTCCAAAATTGCCAAACAAAACAAAAAACAAACAACAGCTCTTTATCGTCCCTTGAAACTTGAAGAATTTTTTCTTTTCTTTTTTTCTTTAATTCTCCTTCGGGGTGAAAGCGTAAATGATTTTGATTGAAAAAAATAAAACAAACGCGCATTTTTCGATTATAAATTGTAATAAACGAAATTTACTTCGCCGCATCCCCTTAAAAATAAATTTTAGTGGTGAAAATAAAAAAATCAACACGTGTCACATATTTGCATTAAAAATTGGTATTTCCGGGTGGCTCGTATGAAACTATGGGAATTTGGCATGCTGTGCTATTTTGCGCAACGTTTCGACGAGCCACACACGATTACTCGTACACATAGAGAGGCGAGGCGGGCAAAGTGGATTGCCGAGACGGTTAAACACTGGTAAGGGAAGCTCGGAGCCGATTAAAGGGCGCTCGCGACGCCGAACACGGGAGAATGCGGGGAAGAGTCTCGCATGACTCGGTCCAATTTACCCCAACTAGTGGAAATACCACCGGCACAACCTGCAATCACTTTCATCGGAATACACAGAGCGTTACCTGCTGCTCGGCCAGCAGCGATCTATACGCCATCGTATACTTAAGATATTTAGCTGCGATTGTTCAATTCGTGCTCGGCGAGTTAGGCGAAAGTGGAACAATGTCGAACACCCGACCGAATTGTTGAGATAAATCAATCAAATTATACCGCTTCTCAATTATTCAAGAAACATAATCCTCGAAGTTGTTTTTTTTTGGGTTTTTTGTTTTGTTTCTATTTGCGAAGAAATGTTACGAAAGAAAACGACTTGTTCAGCCTGGAGCAAAGTTATCTTTTTGTTTTATAAGAAAAGTCTTAAAAATCGGATATTAATTTGAAATAAATATTGTAGGCGGACAGGGCCTTAAATCAAGATGTTAATTTTGACTGAAAAGTCTTGGAAGCAGAGCCACTGATGATTTTGTTTTTTTTTCAATAACCGGATTGACTGTAATTTTATTACAAAGTAACCAATTGTGGCGCTGAGCGGAGCTCATCCCGGATTGATGCGAAGAAAAAAAAAAGAGGCAGCGAAAGAAAGTTGCCAAGATTGTAAACGCGTGCGCGAGGATTCTTATTCCCAATGATCGGTGAGCCAGTGAAAAAGCAATTAGTGCCCGACATATTTAATCGCGTAATAAAATCCCTACGCTGACTAGTTTCATCGTTTCTCGCTCGCCGCGTTTTCCCACATTATTTCGCGAGCCCTATCTGTCTCTCGGACTGCCATACACGCCGCCCGATCATGTACCGCGCGCTCTCGCGTCTCTTTGCCACGTCCGCGTTATTTCTATATCCTATTTTATCGTGATCTCTCGCTCTCTCTCCTCTCCTCCTTAACGGGATCCCAATTTAACAGCCGATAAAGTTTGACCTGCTGCTGGGGGAATGAGAGCGATAGCGATATAGAAAATAGATCGGAATGGGGCGCGAGAGGAGGAGGAAAAAAGTAGCAAGTGGAAGGGCGTAACGCAGGGGTTATCCGGGCGTCCAGGCTTCGGAGCGGAGCGAAGCAAAGGGCCGGAGGGATTGCTGGTTGGTATCAGGATTTCGGGTATTAGCGGCCCATTGACGGGAAACAAAAACGTTATGACGAATTAGGGGCCACCCTCGTCCCCGTCGGCAGCAGACAAACAAAAAAAAAAGCACACTGCTTGCAACTGAACCTACCCCAACCATAAATATATTTCGAGGCCGTTAACCTCCTACCCTTCGTACAATGTTAACCGACCACGGAACATTAACTTTTGTATCGTCAAATTTAACCAACTTCTGCTTTTCATTACTCTCGGCCATTTCGGAGTCTCCGAAAAATTTCCCAGCATCCATGAATCTCATTCGATCGCTCAGAGATTGCCAAATAATTATTACGCGCATGACCGTTCAAGTGTGCATCGTTGCAATGCAAAGGAATTCCTTTCTTCCTTTGCTAAGAATAATTTTATTAATGAAATTAACTAAATCAATTAAATTGAAATTCTGCTAGGCAAAATTTAATTTGAGAACTTAATCGTCACGATAAAACGATCGGTTTTTTGCCCCAGAATAATCTATCGGCTCGATAAATTTGGATAATTTAAAAAATTAAATAAATCGTTAAAAATATTTTTTTTTTATTTATGGCTTCATCTTCCCCCCCCCCCCCCCCACCCCACCCCCCTTTTCGTCCCAAATTTCCTTCGGAATATATGGCACAAAGTGATGGAGTGTGCGAGACGATCGGTATGAGACTCACGAAGCTGCTGATAAAGTCTCGGAGGGTGCGAGTCTCTTGATCCTTGCGGAAGCTCTTTGTACCAGTTAGCCTGCTCTCCTCCGTGTACTTTCCTATTCTCTCTTCTGACGAGATCAAAGCGCCTGTGACTAGACGTCTCGGCCAGTCGACTCCGCTGTGGTCTGCTTCTTCGACATATACACCATCGATTTTCTCACTTCATCTACAAATTCGTACGTATAGTTAATATTAACGAAGCGAAAATGCTCAACTCTGTAAAAATGTCAATATTAGCGACGTAGAATAAAAAGAAAAACAATATTTGCCTCGTCCTATTACGATTTTCCGAGCAAATTACTGGCGACTTGGAGAAAAAAGAAATATATTCATTAGTAAAACTCAATTTACGGTCCCTGAAGATAAATTTTGTAATAAATTAGAAATTATTCTCATTTTCTTGGCCAGGACGTCGTGGATCAGTTCGATCTGCGCAGAAGCAAGTGCGAGGGAGAATTTACTGTACGAAAAAGGCTTTTCTGGCTCTGCGTGCGAGTGAAGGCCATCTCAACTAAGGAAGCGAGTCTATAAGGTGCGGAGGGTCCGGTAGAAGAGTGAGCGAGAGGTGGTTGACTCTCGAGACGAAAGGGGGTTAGCAATGGCTCGAGGGGTTGGTCTTGCCGTAGCCATAACAAGCGACTCTTCTCTGTTTTTCCCTCTTCTTGCGGGGCTCGCTACATCTCTATACTCGGGTCAACGTGACTTCAATACGAAGACGATCAAGCCCAACCCCAGCGACGAGCTTCTTTTGTATCAATACACGAAGGACGCGCTTTTCAATAGTAAAGAAATACTCGGACGCTTCGTGAATCGAGTCGTCAACGCCGAACTCGAGAACAGTCCAGTTTCTCGCTACGAACCAATTCTCTACCCAATTTCTTTTTCTCTTTTTTTTTTCACCTCTGGCTTATTCTCGATATTGAGAATAAAATAAAAAAAATTATTATAAACATTTATCATTCATATTTTCTATAATATTTATTATTTTTAATTAAGTATAATATGTTTTTTTTAAATTTTTTAAATTTTTTTTCAGTGACGAGAAAAAAAATCGGACGTAGGACAAATTTTATGTCAATGATGAATGTTGGTGGGCTTATTTTGCAGAGAGTTAGAGGAGGTTGGATAGAAAAGTTTCGCCTGGAGCCTGTTGGTGCCAGGCGCTGGTTCTTTTTACACCCGCGGTAAATCGTACGAGCAGGGAGAATGAGCAGCACCGGGGCTTTCCTTGTACAACCCTCTGCTTCGGTTTGAGCGTGCAGGCATTAACTAGAGCCAAGATTCAAGGGAAAAAAGGCCGATAAAAGGAGCGAAAAAAAGGTAGAAAAGATGAGGTGAGATCGAGGTGAGTGTGATGGAGGAGAAAGAAAAATGTAATAACTCGCGGACGCCCAGTTCGCTCGCGAGCAATTATCGCACCGTGTGCCAATTTCCAACCAGCGGCTTATCTAGCACCCGCTTTATTGCTCCTCCGAATAAACATATATTTATACCAACGCCCCCCAATTAAACTCACGTATTTCGGGCGCTACATACATTATATACGATCGATTTGCTCGTACGTGAGCAAAATCGCACGAAATGGTACATTTTCGTTGCCAATTACAAAACGCGATTGCCCTAGACCCGTCGACGCTTATCAACGAGCACGAAATCCTTGCCTCAAATCTCAACACTCTCCTCTCTTCTGTTTCCAACTTCGCAACGAAAAATATTTGCATTTTTTCATTTTTAACAATATTTTTGGAAAATGTTCACTCTCGCGATTGAAAATTCAAATTTTCATAATAATTGTTTCATTTTATTCGAGGGATTATTTTTATTCATTGAGAATATTTGATTGTCGTGAAAAAACGATCGGATAACTTTGGAAATTCAATAAATCGTCAATAAAAATCTTTTCTTTTCGTTTCGTACGTTTTTCAGGCTTAAATGTATTTCAGCCACAAACGATATTAGTCGTATTTTCTCTTTATTTCCTGCTTCCGTTTCTTCTTCCTTGTGCGGCTCGTTCCTCGCTCTGAAGCTCGTTCCACACAAGTAGCAAATTTATACGAGGCAACTGGTCTCAACCTTCGGTAAATTATATAACTCTAGAGCATCGACGTAGTTTTCGTGCTCGGCATAATTTCGTAAGGTGAATATCACGGCGTGTCTCTAGTTGGGAGGAGAGCAACCAACCGCGATGTGGATAAGTGATCGCGTTCGTATCGTGGCGACAGAACGCTAATTATTATCATTTTGACATTTCACCCGGGTGGAAAAAACTTTTGCCGTGCTTTGATCGTATCTTTATTGCTACTGAAGCTTTTGTCACGAAAAGTTTTCATGTTAAATTACCGAACATCCTGCTGCTGGAGTCTCTTCCTCCCAGTCCCTTTATTTCCCTAATTTTTATGCCCAGAGACACGCGCAATTATTTTAATGGTGCATGCACGAAATTGCTCTGAGGAAACATAACAATATTTGTTCGTAATCGATGGTTGTAAAATAGCGATTAAAAACTTTGATAAATAACATATTTATTGTTATTATAAATTATTAAATATTGAATATTATGAATATAATGAAATATTTAATGTTATAAATAAAAATAAATATGAAATATTATTATTAAATAATACTAGTAATTAATTTCGATGGCTTCGCGTATAAAATGCTGGATTTTAGGTTTTTGGAAATTTTTTGACTGTAGAAAAATAAAAAATAGGGTAAGAGTGTGTCGTAAACGTGAGAGATTTAGTTTCGTACGTGCGTGTTATCGCGTCGGTTTGGCGCAGGTAAATTTGAGGTGCAGAGGCGTTCCATCCGAATGTTTACGAAGTGATTGTTGGTGTGGCAAAGGTATTCGTATTCGATAATGTTGACGTTGCGAGCAGCAGGGTAGTCATGGTCCCGTCCGTGTGGATATGAAGGCGGGGGTAGTGGTTGCTCATAGCACGCCAGTTCTTGCTCAGACGTGACTCGAAGCGCAGGCATATCTTTCAATCAAATTTTTTCGTATTTTATTGAACGTGCACGCGGCTCAGAGTGGGGTACCATAAGAAATGAGAAACACCATAAATTATATAAATTCCCATATAAATGTAATGGGGATTTATTTAATTGATTGAGTAATTTCCATTCGAGCAATCAAAGCAAAAAGAAAATAATTTATTACTGCATTTCTCGATAATCCGCGTTGATGGGAAAAGAAAAAAAAACGGAAATTTTGGAGTTTCTCCGGTGCTGCGGGAGCGTGTGGAGATTTTTGTGAAGGTCCGCCTGGCGCCGTCGAACGAGATTAAATAAATTAAAGTTGATTAAGCTGGGCCCTCCTTTATATATAGCTTTCGGGCGAAACGTAACAATAAAAGGCTCTGGTGGTGCTCGCGCACAAATTTAATGAGATCGAGAGGAGCCAAAAGGCGAAAGATTATCGAGACAAATCGACGTTGCGTAAGCGCCTCTCCATAACGCGCGCCTATTTTTGATTATTTTTTTTGTTTTGTTTTTGCATTATTTTTTTCATAAAATAACGGCACACCCGGTTCAGCATATATTTGTGCCGTGAGCGCGGGTGAGCGGGAGAAAGAAGGCACAGAGGGAAGACGAAGGGAGAGGAGCAGATCGGGGCTGAACAAATCGCTGGAGCTCAGTGGACGGAACTCCGTGAAACTGATCGAAATTCTACATTCCCGGAGAGGTATCCCGGTGACAGAAAATATTCACGGAAGGTCAGCTTCACCGTGGAGTACCTCCCATCGGCAGAGAACACCGCTATAGGCATTTTATGGGGGCAGGGATGCCAGAGGATGGGGTGGCGAGAAAAAAAAGCGGCAAAAGGCTGCGGGCGATCTCGTCGATCGCGCGTATATATATGTAGCGTGACGGGAGAATCTTCGAGTCTCTCGCGATCCTCTGGATCTTCGAGATTTGCCAGAAATTTCAATTTTTTTTTTTCCTCACTAATTTATTCCTCGGAGAATTCATATTTTCGGCTATTTATTCGCATTTTCTGATTACGCGCGTCGCAACTTTTAGTCGAAATTTAATGAGACACCCCGGACAATGTTCGATTAAAAGTAAACCGGAAACACACTCGCGGATTCTGCAGCAAAAGCCTCGCGTCATAGTGTCGTCCACTTTTGCTATATACGAAGCAGCAACGAGCATCGTACGGACCTTTTTTCTAACGATTGATTGGCAGGATTGCCAATTTATAGTCAATTATCGTATGGCGAGATTCGTGGAATAGCAAATCAAATTATAGGCTATTTCTATAGCGACAGAGAGAGAGAAGAACTTGGAGGGTCGTCGCTACTCAATTCGACGGATCCTTCGGCTCTGCGCTGCGTCGTAGCGAACCGATCGAGAATCTTGGACATTCCACTGCCGCGGAATTTGTGGTTTTAGGAATCGAATTATGATTTTTAAACGTTTTTTTCAACTCGACACCGATCGACGTCTCGTCAGAGTCGGAAAAAAGTGCAACTCGGAGCTCCTGACGTCATTCGACGTACCTCAATATTTAACGAGCCGCTTGTAAAGATTTGTTGAGCTCAAAATTCCGTGTCTTTCGGAAGAAAATCGTAAACTATTACCCTCGAGGTCGAAGTCTCTCTCTTTCTCGGTGTCTTTGCCGTCGAGAAAATCGATTTCACGTGTCCGCCGAGCTTGCTTGACAATCATCTGTGCTCACTCGGTTATTGTCGTCGTGTCAGGGCAGTCGGACGCCGCCCGCCGTGACGCTCCGCGCGTCTATGATGGATCGATGCGTCCCTCGAAAAAGCAAAACGCACACGCGCTTTTGGCGCGATTTTTTGCGGCTCGAGCAACACATTTTTTCCACGGAATCCCACGTGTGCGTCAATTGTCATCAGCTGTTCTTGACTGACTCAATATTATCAGGCACGATGGTGCGAAGAAAAATGCCTTGGCGAGCTATTTTCACGCGTAGCATTAATTCTCAACATTTTTCACCGACAGTTTTTATTTTTCCCTCGATTTTTCACACTCACAGTTTTTCAAAAGCGGCGCCTAATATTTTCACTGAGAATTTTATTAAAAAACGGCGGCCAACTCAATATTTTTTCATTATTTCTAAATTTTCGCTGTTTCGAGAATATTTACAAATTCTAACGCAACTGTCACATGAATTTACAATTGAAATGACGGACATTGAATCTTCCAACAAATTCGCCAGAATATTTCGCGCTGCAATTACCGAATTTTTTGATTTTCAAAAAAACAAACGTTTAGTCGAAAGAATTCAACAAAATATTCATTTTTCATAACAAAATTTTCCTTTCAATGGTCTAGATCTTAATTTGCGGGGCCTCGTTATTGACATTTGCCAAAAGTGTTAGCACTGATTCCTCCGCGAGGACAATCAGTTTAGAGTCTGGTCGAGAAGAGAAAAAAAAACGTGCGAGTCCCGGTAAGTGGTCCGGCACACATTTCCACGTGTCATTTTTAAATCTCTCTCGCTCTCTCTCGTCAGAGCAAAAAGATTCAACATTCTCGGAGTCTGTAAGTATCTGAGGAGGAATAAAAAAGCAAGAGCGATTAAACGATACGATAAAAAGGTAAAATGTTGCTTTATAATCCGGACGTTTAATCCTCCAGACAAGCAGCAGGATATTATATGGAGGAAGAAGGGGCAAATAAGCGAGTTGCTTGTGTGATTGAATCGCAAACGAGCCGTGCAATGGGAGGTTTGGGAGCAGCTCAATTCCCGCGATTTGTCATATGATGAGGTGCGCATTACAGGACCCACAACGTATTATGCAAATTCAGTTGCGCCAGAGCTACAGGTTAACCTCCTTAATATACTAGTACACGTGCTCTGCAATGTATTTAGGTGTAATGCACGCACCTATTACATTCCAATTGGTAAATTGTTCGCCATATCTCAGTGAATAACTCTCGGCCTGATTTCTTGTTTATGTTTACAACTGAAAATGAAATTTATTCGAAAAACGTCGATATTTTTGATAGTTTCCAAATTTTCATTAATTCGATAATATTTTCCACTTCTAACGCAACTTTCAGTTAAATTTACGATTGCAATGACAAAAATTCACTTTTCCAAGAGACTTTGCAGAATATTTTTTGCTGAAATTTGGTATTTAATAAAATATTCATCTTTTTCAAAATAAAATTCCATCTCAGTGACGACGAGGAAGTTGGCAATGTTGAAATGCAACGAAAATATTTATTTCTATTGACGATTTCTATTATTTTTTAATTGATCCTAATTTTCGGGTCGATACATTTTTCATCACAATAAAATTCTTGATTAAAATAATGAGTTTTGGCAAAGGACAATACAAATTTTCGTTGCATTCGAACTTTATTCATTTTCCTGGGTGTTTCTGTGTGTGTGTTTCACGTTTGTAAACGCGTACATGATCGCTTTGGCTTTGGTGGGAACATATTGGCGTGGAGCGGTCGTCAGCGTCGTAATTTCCAGCTGGTTTACTCCCTCTTGGTTTGATCAGCATGGTCTCTAGGTAGGAAAATAGGTAGCGCTTTGAAATATGATAGTTTTCGTATTGGCCATAATATATTTACGAGTTGTCGGACAAAAAGCTGTTTCGTATTGATTCTTTATCTCGCCGGGATCGATTTTAGTTTGGACATCGTTTCGTTATCAAGAAAAGGCACCCACGTTAACATTTGTCTCGATATCGTTTGGGCATTGTATGCAAATCCACGACGCTCGATTCTCCGGCTCTCTCCGCCGGTTGTCGGCAAATGAGAGAAAAAAGAAATGATTTTTCTTGTTGTTTCAATAAGCCAAATGATAAATCATTCGACAATTCATACCGGCGGTGGTCCCGACTCATTTAATCCGTCATTATCTTTTGGTTAATTCTTGCGTGTGGAAGAGGCTTGCAAGAGAATAAAAGGAAAAAGAGTCTCGTGTGAATGAGAAAGGCGGACGTATAAATGTTGACGCGGACGTATTTATGTGAACCGGAATGCGCGCACGGGACGGCTCGGGTTTGCAAACAGGCAAAAGTGCTGTAGGTGTGCGGGAAAGAGCTCCGGAGAACCGGCGGATAGTGAGGGCCCGCGGCAAGTAGCTGACAAGCATGTGAGCGAGAACTAATCTATCCCACACCTCGATCGCGGGATGTGGGCCGCCCGAGGAGAAAATAAAAATTCAGCCCGTTAAGGAACGCTTGAACGACGTTTCGTACCCCGGAGCACCTTGCGAGCAGCTCCCCGCTCGATCCGATTCTCCTTTCCAACGATTCGGCCCCTCAAAATCTTGAAAATTCACATCACAACTGAATTTTTGGGCCGATCAATACAAACTAATTCCAGACCAATGAACTCGTACTATTTTCATTAATCCGCGCGGCGTTATTAGAAAACATCGGCCTTGAGTCACTAAACGTTATACACGATTGAGCAACCTAAAACATTTCTCTCATTTCCTTAATTATATTCAGAATAATTGACTCATTGCGCATTTTACATTTTTCTCATAATCGCCGTCTCGAATTAAAAAAGTGAAAACTCATCGTTCGGCTTCGCGGATAATTAATCGGTAAACTCAATTAATCGGAGCGTCAAAATAGAGTGAAAAAAAAAAACAAACAATCCGCTGTGATCGGAGAAATTCGATCCGCGCCGTCAATCGCGAAAGAGAAAAACAAATCGCTCGACAATAATCCGAAAGTGCATTATTTAATGGCCTTGGAGCGCGGATCGTTAATCATGCCGGCAGGAGGTCAGGCCGGCGATGAGAACTGAACAGTCTGACAAAGGACACTCTGGCAGGCTACAGGAGGAGATGCCTCCTGGTGGAGGAGGTACCGGGACTCTATATTCGGCGCCTCACTCTCGAGGATCCACGCAACGCCGCTCGAGAAAGAGAAGCAACGGATTCAAGGTCACCCTCGCCGCGGCATAGCTGTCATCCGAAAAGCGCTCAGGATCGCCCGGGGCGAGGATCTTCCAGGTATTCCTCGATTAAACAAACTTGTAATTCATTGAAATAATTGGAATGACTAAATTTTGCAAAATTATGCGCGAAAATTCATCGTTTCCGGTTTTTTGCAGTTTTTTTTCAAGTCCATTCGCATCGTAAACTCGAGAACATTTGCTGCTGCGATGAGACTTTGTAAAGCAACTTTGTCGATGGTTATGTGGCACTTTCGTTCACTCAAGCGGGCACCTCCCATGTGCACGCGTTTCAAAGAGCCTTAAATGTGTTGTTGACTTGATTGTGACTGAGCGCGAGGTAGTTGGGGAACAAGTGTGAAAGAAAAAGTGCAAAGTTGGAGGAGGAGGAGGAGGAGGAGGAGGAGGAGGTGGGAAAGGATTTCGCTATCGGTCTCGATGAAGAGAATGCGCAAATGCACTGCGGGCGTTGATTTTACGACGCGACCATTTTGCTGTGTTTTTTGTTTGTTTTTTTTTCTGCATTTTTTTTATTCCACTCGATCTTGAAAGAAAAGAACGCGTGCTCGACTCAGCTCACCGACACTTTGCACGAATTCGATTTGTTTCTCCGTTTTTTTTTTTTGCTGCTTCTCTTCCTTTCTTTGTAGTTCCGAGAACTCGCGAGAAGAACGAGCTGAACGAACTGGTAATGAAGCTAATAGTGTGTTGGCAGTAATCGCGCGCCTGTGTGTGGGTATATTTGCGCTTGTGTTAACGATGAAAACCCTCAGTTACAACGTTCAAATCGCTAATTAGCTGATGGCGAGATTTTTACATCGCAACCCAGAGAATTGCAGCCAGTTGCCTTTGGAAATAAAATCTTGTGTCTTTTATCAACTTTACGAAGATTCGTGCCTGTCGTTATTGTCTCTGCCTCCAAAATAAAATGGGAAAATAATTGTTAATCGACGAGTTCTCGTTTATTTGATTTAAAAAAAAAATTATTTATTTTTTTTATTTAATTTTTTTTATTTCATTTATATTTTATTGTTTTTTGTTTTTTTTTTTTTCATTTAGTTACAGATCGTGGCTGGAAAAAGTGAGGAACGAGCGTCCAGCTTTTCTGACGATAACTTCGCTGGAACTTCCGGAATGTCCAATTCCATTGATCGAGTCTCAAGCGAGCGCCCGATCCCGCAGCACCGGAAAATCCCCCCGAACCAATCCCGACAGAGACATCGTTTTGGATGAATTTTTGGAAAAGGTTTCTCGTATCGAACGTCATAGAGATAACGATTCTTATGGCTCTCGTTCGTTTCGCAACACCGATGAACCCAAAAGAACAGCAAACAGACGCACGAAGCCTCGTAACCCATTTTTGGAGACTAACGAATGCAACGCTGAGGTCGAGAGTCTTGAGGAATGTACCAAAAGAATTGTTGCAGGTATGGAATTCTTCAAAATCATTTTAACGAATTTTAATCGAAATTCAATATTTAATTAATTCCTTCTCGATTAATTAATTTTTCAAATAAATGAAAAATTATAATTAAATAAATAAATAAATAAATAAATATATCTTTTTAATTAATTTAATTAAGTAATTAGCGATGCACGTAAATGGCAGTTCGCCATTTTTTTCTCCCACTAAATTCTGTGTCGATCTAGTTGACGAAGAAAAAAAACGGTAACGATTCAGTTTCATCGTCGTTTGCTCGCAACGTTTTCTCCTTTGTTATGATTTCGTTTCAACACTAAACGCGCATCGATCGCAAGTTTGTGAATTCTCTGTTATTATAATGAAGGAATTCGCTCGTTCGACTATAGCTCGAAGCTTGTATAGTAATATAATAGAGACCCTGGCTCTCGAGGCTACCTCGAAGTGTGTCGCTGTAGTAATTCACGCAAGCTACGACCAAATACATCGCAGCAAAGTCGTTCGGGGCTGCGTGCATTTAGGCGCAGGTGTTCGCGGCCCAAGCACATTACGGAGCAACGTGAACGCGATTTATCGTACGTACGCATACGAATTCTTGAGACGAGCAGATATTTCGAAAATCGATGCTATTGATCAGCGAAATAAAGCAAAAAAATCGGTGGCATTTTATTTTTAACCTTGAAGATACTATTTTAGTGAAAAAAAGGATAAGTCCTACTTTTTTTTCTTCTTTTAATCGACTCTATTCGTTTTTGAGAATCAAGTTTTCGGTAGATATTCCAAAAACTTCTCAAAAACAGGTGCAAATTTTTTTAAAATATTTTTCATCACTCGGCAATGGTGTGCCATGCATTATTATGGTGACTCATGATATTCAACACCAATTCAATTAAAACACCAAACATTCATTTTTTGGTCCACTAAAATTACGAAAATCATTATCGACTCGAAATTTCGAGGTGTTTGACAAACAAAGCGAGCAACTTTGATCGTTTCAGGTCCAACGGCATACAAAATGCGTTCGAACACGAACCATCGACAAATTTTCAAGGACTGCATCTGTTCGGAGATTTCGGAGAATCTGCGCGTTAACATACGCGAGAAGAGCGAGGTAACGACTCGTGGCTCTCGCAGTCCGAGTCCGGAAGTGACTCACACCATTAGAATCGCCATGAAATACCATGGCCAGCAGTCGGAGTGTAAAGTAGAAGGAAGTGGGAGCAAGAGAGTGGACTCGGAGGATGAGGAGGACGTTGGAAAGGATGGACAATGTTCGGGGATGAAAAATTCGCGGATTAAGGAGGACGGATGTTGTCCTGGGGTGAGCCTGGCGTTGGATTTCACTCTCAACTGCAACAGCGTGCAGTTGACGTCGCGAGACATCAGCCTGAAAACTGGAACGAGTGGATCGACGAATCAACAGAATTCGGCGAGTTGTTCGGCGGTGCCTGACGCAGCGAGGCAACAAAAAACTCAAACTCGCAACTGATTAATAATCAAGATGCCAGACACAAGTTAAAAGATTGAAAATATTTAGCTTAGTCATTCAAATAAATTTGGCTATCATATTTAACAACATTGTTGTTTTTGTTTTTTAGCTTTTTTTTTTAATTCGACATCGGGGAGCAGGAAAGTTTATTGCGCGATTGATTAAAATAAAGGTGATTGGGCAATGCTGCTCCGGGAATTTTGTTGCACAAGCCTCGCGATCCTCGTTGCCGAAACAAAAGACAAGATTGTGTTATGGGACACTAAATCGAAATAGCTATTTCGTTGGGAGAGGACATGTCATCGTGGAAATATATATATATATATATATATATGCGTTGCGGCTCCGCTCTATTAATTAACTTGTGTGATAAATGGCTCGGGCAAGTTGCTCGTTTGCCTCCTGCTCAAGGATCCTACCAAGAAAAGTGCCGTCAGGCATTTTGCGCGGCGGTAGCTCCGCCGATCCAGAGAAATATTGGTCCGGGACTCGCGCTCGTATATCGCGCCCCTCGTCCTCGCTCGATCCTCCGGGCCTCCCAGAGATCTCAACACCATCGGCGTCTCCCGCGACTACAGCACCAACAAACTCTCTCGTCTCCGCGCTCCCCGGATTCGATGCAGAAATAACAGCGCACTGGCCAAAACTCTCTGGCTCGTTTCTTTTCTCTCGCTCGCTCTGCCGCGTTCGCCTTCCGGCTCGCCAACTGCGCTCCTCTCGTCGCCTTTCGGTCCAGCTCTTCTCTACTCTTTCGCCTCTCGCGCCTCCTCTCCTCACATTTTTATTTTGTCTGTGCTCTCTCCCGTATATATATATATATATATATACACGCTCGACGCTCACTCTTCTTCACGGTGTGCGCCCTGTGTCTTCTTTCTGCCGCCTCTATTCCAATTCGCTGCTGCTTTCACGAGCATCTTCCGAGCGGCAGCTACCGAGCACCGCAAAAATCGTTCAGGGTCAACTCTCCCAGAGCAAAACGTCATTCCAGACACACTTTCCTTACGATACGCGCAACTTATCGGGAGGCACACAAGGAACAATCCACTTTGCCAAGCAGTTCCGTTCCGGATACCATATTATGTTTCTTCAATTCGAAACTAAAACGCATACTTCGTCGCTTTGCATCATTGGAATGCACCGAAATTCATTTTCCTCTTTGACAGAGCTCGTTATTTTTATTTAAAATTTAATTGTCACAATCGATCGGTTTTTGCTCCGAATAAAATATATTGGCTCGATAAATTTGGATTATTTATTATTATATATCGTACGCGATAGTATAGAACAAGGACAATAAGCACTCGATGGGCAACGCCGAGACGGGCTCTATTTTCTTGTTTACCTGTGAATTTTTATTTTTTCCAGTTTTTAGCCAATTTTGTCCAACATTTGAATTGAGATTCTTGTTCTCGGACGTTTTTGTCTAGCCTGGATGGTCCACAGCCCGCAGAGACATTTGGCACACATACGGAATTATTAGATCATTGCTAGGAAATAAATTAAATTTCCTTGGCGGCGGCGGCGGCGGCGGCGCATGAGAGAGCAAATAAAATGGTTTTGGTCTCGGGATGATCGCGCAAGAGACTTCCGGTGAGAATCATCATATTCAACGCGACGGCCGATGAATGTTGGATTCTCGCACTTTTTCTTAAGGCTATGACGTCATCCCGTACGAAGCAGAGAAGAGAGCGAACAAGAGTGAGAGAGGAAAAAGGCAGTTTCGAGAGCACATGTTCCGCCAACATGGCTTCTAAGAATAATTTGATTATGCGGTGGGACCGCTCGGAATTCACAGGGCCCCGCTTGTTAGACGCGATCCCACATAGTCCCGCGCTCGCGCGATCCTCCCCGATACTACTACATCCGGGCGTGTGTGTTTGACGCAGCGCTACCGACACGACCAAACGGTCTGGAGTCCCGCGAGTGCGAGAAACCGGCGTACATTTTTTTTCCCGTTTTTTTTTGTTTTCCTCCATCCAAATCGCGGCTGCTCTCTCGCCAAACTTATACATCGCGGACCGGATTTTCGACCACTGGAAATAGATATCGGGCCAATGAATGAGACAAGTCCGCAGTAAGCCCAATAAGGGCTAAAGAAAAGGACATTCGTATTTACCAATCCCCCGAACGAGACACAAACCAACAGGAGAATTCCCGAAGACAAAAAAAACATTATGCACTCGCGGGGGAGACAGTTTTACTCCACATGTTTTCGTGTTTTACTTTTGCATCCTTTGATTTTTGGGTCCTTCGATGGCCTTCACATGGAAAACGAATTTTCTTAAATATCTTTGAAATTTTTTTCAACACGGTGGAGCAAATATTTTCTTGATTATTTAAAAAATTATATTATTTTTGCACTACATTCAGTCCCTTACGGAATTGTCTTCGAAATTTACGATTGAAAGGATGAAAATTTGCGTCCGAAGAGCAGAGTTTCTTCAATGATTTTTCGGATTTTACTAAAAAAAACAAAATATTTGGTCGAACGATCATGAAAACAATTTGCACGCAATTAATATCGCGCGCTCGGATTTTCTCATTCATTTAGAGTCTCTCGCGTTGTTGAGCCCTCGAGCCCGCGCAACGGCGGCGGTCCTTTTCGTTAATGAGAATATAATCTTGAATGTGCGTGGTCTGAGCACGCGGTGCAAATTCGCGGACCCGGATAATGCCTCTCGGTATATGGGTCTAGCCCTTTCCGCGTATACGCGCCATTTCTTATTCGCTCCGTCTAGGCCGGCTATTATCGCATTCTCTTCGGCAAACATCCATTTGCTCGATCCAATTATATGCTCGTGGCTAGTGATATATTATAAAATTATGTGGAAACGATTTGTATGATGTTATTCCAATTTGCTCGGGCCTGATCGGCCCGAAATCGGATTATAAACTTGGCCGAGTTTGTACGAGACTTTGAGCAGTTGGAAAATTATCATTTGCTCAATTATTCTTGATTAGGGCGATTTTATTGATCGCGGGGGTGCACCACAGATTTTATGGAGTTCATTACGAGTCTCCGAATTGCACCAATTGACATACAAACGTATGAAGATGCTTGCGCAAGAGAAACGTCCTCGCTGAACGCACAATAGCACGCCGCGGACCACGAGGGCCACACAGGAAGGCTTCTATCATCGCTTATTTAGCTTCATTACCATTTTGTTTTATTAATAATTTGGCTAATTGTCATTTGGCGAATTAACTGTGTAAACGTCTGGGAATCTTTTCAAGAACTTGGGCTACGTACGACGTAGTCGTATTATATTTTTCCTCCACACAGTTCTTCAAATATTGAAATTCATATCATACTAAATTATATCTGAATCCTATATACTCATGCCTGTAAACTTTAGTGTCGAATAACTCGAAAAGTGTGAAGAAAAAAAAAAAGTTAAAAAATTTGTATATTAATGCTTAATACTAAAGAGTACGCTGAGGAAATTTCATGAAATTATAATAATTTCTCGTACACGTAGCCCCGGGCCAGAATCCAGAGGAGAATGACCCGCGAGATGAAATGATTTGAAGATTGGCATTTTTTATTTGGAGCCTGAAAATGAATAGGGAAAAATGGGTCTTGTTGATTATCGCGGCTGATATCTCAACAAGTTGGATCGGCGGGATATAGGAGCCGCGAAAATGGAGTAGACGAGCAGCTTAATCTGACCCAGATTCCGCGGTGCTTTAGCCGCCGCCGCCGCGCTCGTAAGTGCGGTTTAGTGGCGTGGGTCCCGGAGAAGCAGGTTGCTCTCGGTCTCGACCGCGAGCAGGGGTTTCACTCTCGGAACTCGACAAACAAAAATAAAACGGCTCGGCAGCTTAGAGGAAGCGACGAAGGATCTCCGCGCGCGCTGCAGGTCCAAGCCCCGGATCAGAGTCTCTCGTTGGTGTTTCTTCTCGCGCGCAGCATCTCACTCTCGAAACTCTCGGGGCGCCTCCACCAGCATGAGCTCTACTCACTGTGCTGCTCCGACGAGACAGAGAAACAAGACGAAAAGCGAAGGAAACAACTAATACTTCTCAGAGTCCTCCCCGTTCGTGATCCTCATAGCTATACATTACATTTTGAAGCTTGAATGAATTACAGACAGCCCGGCTCATTCATTTTGCTCTTCGGTGACCTGGAAACCCACTAAAAATGTAGCTTTCTGCGGGACAACGCATATGGACCAAAATTCTCACTATTTTCAAGGCTTTCTCGTGCAGCATTCACTTCGATGAAAATTTCGTTGGGAAAGATCGATATTTCGTTGAATTTTCGTCAAATGACAAAATTTAGTCATTGCAGCGAGAAATATTGTGGAAAGTCTTCTTGGAAAAGTCCATTTTTGTGGTTGCAATGGTAAATTTATCGGGCAGTTGCGTTAGAAATGGAAAATATAGTGAAAATATTGAAATTTAAAAAAAAATTATCAATTCGGGCTTCTTAACAAAATGTCGACGTTTTTTTTTCTCACAAAATTTAATTTTCACTGGTCGCTCATATCTTCGCAGCATCCCTGCCGGTTCAGAGGAAATTTCAATGGACCGTAAAAAATGAAATAAAATTTGATTTTGGCGAGAAAGCGAGAAACTTTGAATGACGAGAAGACTTAATAAGAAATGGCCTTGCACATAATGCGGCGGCGGCGGCGGCGGCGGCGGGCGATGGGCTCGGCAACTCTCAAGCGTTAAATTCTCGTCGATTTTTTCCTTCTGATCGCGACCTTCGATTCGATTAGCTTGGCGGTGATCTCGCGGTAAAAACGATGTTGGCCAATCGGGAGTGAGAAAAAAAATGAATTTGGCATTAAGTGCTTTCGCTTGTATCTCTGCAGCTTGGACGTTCCATATAAAATAAAGAAACTCCGTCGAGCACCTCCGAGATGATTTTCAAAGCCTTCCCAGCCGCGATTACGATAACCGAAGTCTTTATCATGCAAAGTGCAACTTTCCAAAGTTATCGCTCACGATTATCTCCCCTTCCCCGTCCATTTAAGCTCACGGTCCACTTTTCTAAATTAATATGTTTTTTAAATAATAACGTTTCGTTGTTGTGATGAACGAAGATCCGGGATCAAGAAACCGTTATGGGATCGGTGTACGTTAATATAAATTATTGCTCGTCCACGACATATTTATTATTTGTAGGATACGGCGAGTTTTTGCCGACGCGATCACTTGTTATTATTTCTAAGTGATTTTGTGAATTGCACGAAGCCTGCACGAGGATCCCAGAACCGAGGATGTCGCTTCTCGTGACGCAAACAAGATAATGGCTTATCCTCTTGCTCGTGCACTCTTCTCTATATGTATATACATAATTACAGACACGATGCAAACATAATGACGATCTTCTTGAGATAATAGAGCAGCCAGTCTCCTCAAACGCTTCACCATTTCCATGTACAACGCTTTATTTAATAATAATGAGAATTAAGGATCGCGTCGAGGAAACGTAGAAACGAGAACATTTATGCGAGACTATTTTTGAAATTTTAGATTTCTTACGAAAATAAAATCACGAAAAGGTCAAAAGGTAATGAGAAAATAGTTTTAAAGGAATTTGATTATATTTCGAAATTATTTGATGCCAGAGCATTTTATGACAAAATTAAATTAAATTGTTATCGTCGTACGTAGCCAACCTCTTTAACGTGTTAATCTCAGGAACCGTGACACGCGCCCGTACTCAATGATACCCAAGATTGTCCTAGCATGTGGTAACATATCGTTTGTTTTTTCTTGTTTTTTTCCATTCTCATTCAGTTGGCCGCAGCCATATGAAGAGCGGAGAATCGGGCGCGGGGAAGGTGTGTGTGACACAGTGTGATGATCCACCACGAGTGGATGCTGCGAAGATTGTTTGGGGGCGACAACTCGGTTGGCAGCGCGATCTTAGGTCTTCCAGGCACTCTCCGCGAGGACCAACACCTTATGGCTTCTTTGGCAAAGGTGAGAGAGAATGAGGGAGACCCATAATAGCCACTTCTCAGTGTGTTGATCCGCGCCAACAGCCTCTTCCTCCAGGTAGAGCCTTTCTCTCTCTCTATCTCTCTCTCTCTCTCTCTCTCTCTCTCTCTCCCTCCCTCTCGTGCTCTTCCTGCTGGGCACGAGGATACCGTTCGATAAGGTGGGCACGAAACTATAACCGTTTGAAAAGTCGGGCCCTCCTCTGGGTTATCCTCATGTGTCGTGCATAAGAACCCCAGCAGGTATCCTCCTCTTTGCCACCCTGAAAAGTTTATTGCGACAGCAGCAGGTTGCATCTCGGCCGGGCGCGAGGTCTATCGACCCCGCGTGCACCTGCTGCTCCGGTGCGGTTGGTTCGCCTCACCCGGGACTGTGTCACTTCTTCGTGGCGCCATTGACAGTCACGAGGGTCGGAAAGTCTCTATTGATGCGTTTGTTGCGTGGACACCCAGGGAGCTTCATTGATTAAACTTTGGCGTGGAAACATGAGGATCGCCGGAGAATCGCGTCGAATTATTCGTCAGGAGAAGTTTTTTCGGAGAAAAAGAAAACATCGACGCATGTTGAAACTCTAATGGAAAAAGTTCTTGGGGCTGCGCAATAGCTCGTCTTGGAATATTATCTCCGAACGATTGCGACGCCGAGCTGGGACTTGGATTCAGAAAAGAATCAGTCAAAATTGAAGAGAACGAAGCGCAGAGGATGAGACAGCAAAGGCCCCCGTAGCCGGCCCGAAATATCTACGTGACAGACGCATTTGGCTCACAATTTTGGTGGAGCCGAGTCATTTAAATCGAGAAAAAGTGGTATTTTTTTTTTTTTTTTCGCAATTCTGTTGCGTACGTGTGTTTCCTGGGATCCCTGGCACCTCCGGAGAATGAGCGAGAGGAGCAGGAACGAGAGTGAGAGAAAGGGCCTCAGCGAAATACCGCAGGAGTTGTATAGGAAGGATCCTTTCCGAGGATCATGTATAAGGGTTGCGAGAAACTAACGGGACTTGTTTGTCTCGATGCTCACTCCCACGATCGGGGATTAGGATCTCTGCTTTTTCCCTCGGCTATATAGTTTTGGTATTCTCTGTTAAAAATCGGCAGCGCCGGCGTTTACCGTTCGCTTCGAAGAATTACATGCCCGATTCTCCGCGCAGTAGAAAAAAACATTTTTGTAAATCCAAGGCGTCTGCTTGAATGGTCATTAATTAGACTTACACGAAAAAGGAAAAATGATTAATTTGTGCATCAAGGGCAACGTTGAAAAATTTCAAGAGACGACACGTCGCGTCATTGTTGCTGCGTACGTTAATTTTGTTTCTTCCGAAAAATCAACTGACAGGCTCATCATTAACTCAACTGCTACGTGTTTATCAGAACGTGGCATCGGCAGGACTCGAGCTATTCTCCCGGAGCATTAATCCACCGAGTCATCCGTGAGAATATTTCCAATTTTCTTGCTTCTTTTTTACACACGCCGGAATATTTTTTATTTCCAAGAGGAAATACTGTTGACGTTCGTTGGTCGAGCTCGTGCGTAGAAAAATGTCGAGAGATCGATGCGGGAGAAGAGAGACGACGAGACGGAGGACGCGGGAGTGTGATTTTTATCAGCGAAATGATACGCGTCTCGAAAATAAGTTTGCTTCGAAAATTTCCGCTAAATTTTGGCGAGAGACGCACCGATTTCGAAATCCAGACAATGGAGAATAAAAATTGGTGATTTTTGGTCGAGAGTGTCGAACGGTACGGCGCGTTATACGCCGTTGGTGGGTGCCACTGCGCGCGTGCGAGTTCCCCGCGATCTTCGTCATTATAGACGGTGACTCAGAGGGAGAGAGAGAGAGAGAGAGAGAGAGAGAGAGGAGAGGAGAGGCCGAAACCAGTTTGGCGAAGCGCAACGCGGCGCGCGAATACGCGCGATGGCGTTTCTTTTCTTTTCTTTTAATTTCTTCTTTTATTTCATTCGATTTTTACGTTTTTCCCGAGCTCGCCGTCTGTATGTGCGCTGCGCGTAGTGGAGTATCGCAAGAGGGGCAGACCGAGCAAGAACGGAGTTGCATGAGATTGGGAGAGAGAGATAGAGCCTGCGGAGGATTTGAGTGGAACGGAGGGCGAGGAGGAGGGAGGGATACCGATCGCAGCGAATTCACGACCCTCTCTACACAAGGCCCACCGAGGAATTTGTTGTATCCACCGAGAGCTCTTGCTTTTTCGTTGTTTTTTTTTTTCATTTTTTTTTTCACCGTCTCTTTGTTTATTTTTATTTATTTTTTTTTCTCCAGCCGTTTGCTCGATAAAGTGAGAAAAGAAACACAGATAGCCCGGAGTTGGCAAGAATCGCGACGAGGAAATTTTGGTTTTCGTTGATCGTGGCATATTGGCCGGGACAGCATCCACGCAGCCGCATGGACCAAAGAACGTTCTTTCTTGTCGGAACAATAATTATTCTTCTCTTTCGCATTCGGTCTCTTTCTTTTTTCCTCCATACACGTATACATCGCGTCTATACTGCCGAGACAAGGCGCGCATATCGCGCCAAAGAATCACCCGCCGCACAGCCTCTCTCTCTCGCTCTCTCTCTCTCTCTCTCTCTCTCTCTCTCTGTCGCATTTTCGTACAGCCGCGTCTACTCAATTCCACGAATTCAAGATTGGATTATACCGCTTCTTTTCACTTTTATTTTCGCTCTCAACCAACAATATGTAGGTATGAATATATTTCAAGCCTCGTTCTCGTCTCGCCTGCATCGCCAGCGTATTTATTTCTAGGCCGTTGCGCCTCCACGTTGGAAAATTCGAATGACAATTGAGGAAAATATAGAATGTACAAATTTCTACTCAATATTTGACTAAATTTACAGAAATTAATGCGGTTTAACGATTTTTCAGAAAATCTCAGATTTTCGTAAAATTGAAAAAATCATAAAATTTAAACCGTTCGATCGATATTCTCCAAATTCAATACCAACCTTCCCATTATGATACTCTATTTATTTAAAAAAATGTCCTCTACGAGCAAGCACAATTGCTTTTATTTGGATCAAAAAGATTGCGGATCCAGAGAGCGACGTATCACTTGAAATAAAGCGTTTGGTTGAGCACAAAAGGAGAAATGAAATGAGTATTTGGTAAAAATATAGGTAAGGTCGTTGCGGGCCACACAGTCCTCGTGATAATATCGAATTCGCTCGGTCGCGCTGGATCGGACATCCGAGGTCTTGGACCGCCCAGCATCCTGGCTCGACTCGATATACAAAGCAGTCAGCTCGTTATATATGCGTACAGCAGAAAGTCCGGACTGGACGTATAGTAACTGGATAGTGCTTTGGAATATTTTCGCGTTCGGCAAGACAAGCGAGCATGGCACAGCCGGACGCGCTGTTTGACGCGAGGGTAGGCAAGGCGTATCGATGACTTTATTAATGGACCGGACCGCGCGCGCTCCTGCGAACCTCCACCGCACACACTCCGCTCCAATCTTTTATATCCTCCCCGATGTATATTATATAAAGCTCCTGCATGGAGACGACGGGGATGAGATTGTTACTAAGATGGACACGATATAGACGCGTGCAGCATTTCATTCGTGGGGCTGAATTTTGCCAGGATCGATCTGCCTGGCGATGAGGAAGGGGGAGGGAGGGATTCTTGAGTCGAAATTTGAATCGATGCTGATTGGAAGAAGTCGTTGTGTTTGCTTTGCTGCGAAACGATCACGAGAGAATAAGCAACTTGAAAGAAAAGAGAGAGAGAGAGAGAGAGAGAGAGGGAGACAAAAATGAGAGAAGAAAAAATAAAGAATTGAAACTCGCTGGGCAGAGATGCTTGATGAATAGATGTTCTTAGAACGTCAGCGCTTCTTCCCCGCCCCCCGAAGGCTCCTTTTTGACAGGAGCAGGCCTTGAGCCCTCTGCCGGCTTCTTTTCCAACTACGAGAATAAAAGGAAAGAGCAAGAAGAATTAAAAGAAGAAAAAACACGATGGATATATTCCAACGATCCTGAGCTGCGTCGAATCGTGTATTTTCCTACTTTCCGCGATTTGTGCGCTATGTGTGCCTCGATAACTCCCGCATTTTTCGTAAGCTTGGATTTTCTCGTGAATGGAGGAATTACACGTTAGTCCGTGTGTACGTCAGCTCGTGGGACTGGAGGATCAAAAAGGGAAAATGTTTTCTTCACTTTTTTTTATAAACGTCACCGGCAATAATTTAAAAAAAAAATTTTTTTATTGATTCAACTTTCGCCCTTACCGTTCAATTTTATGTACAAATTTTACGAATTTTTCTAAATGTATAAATATTCATGAATTATACAAATTTATATATATATATGTATATTTGTTTTTTGATTTATAATTATTAAAAATATAATATATTCATATTTATATTTGAAATAAATGTAAAAATATATATAAATTTATCTTATGAATAAGCCTCCGAATGTTTTGCCTCAAGGAAAAGATTCGGTGCGGCTTATTTATCGGTCGAAGGGTTAACGCAGTGCGCGGAGGAATTTTCAAAGGGGTGAAAAGTATAGTGTCGCGCGCGGTCGGGGAGCCGGGGAATATTACTTTGTGCCTGTGAAAGATGCACGTGATCGTCGAAGGTCGAAGGTACCCGCGGGGCTGCGGGAAAGACGGTGTTAAAAAAGAAGTCGATGCAATATGATCCGATCCCTTCGCGGTGAAGGTTCTGCTCCACACTCGCCGGGATCCCCCCGTTAAGTTGCTCGTCGCGTCGACATGCGACGTTCTCTTCTTCTCTTTTTGCATCCTCCTCGCTTCTCTATTCTCGTTTCTTATTTTCGTCATAACTGCTGCTGCTCTCGCAGCAGCTCTGACGTGAATGAGGTGACAGCTATTGTCCCGTATGTTCACGTCCGTGTACTCGCGTGCTCCTTATTCTTTCACTCGCGTTTTTCCAGCATTTTGATCGAATGAATTCCGGGCAGTGGAGTTAGTCGACCGGCGGCGGATTCAACACTCTTTTCCGCATCTTCTGTTACATTTCGTGTGCATCGACGAGGAATACGGAAATTTTAGAATATTGATTTTTAATTATTTAACGGGACGCGGAAAAATGAGGATAAATTCTGTTTGCTCTCGTGCTATCGGAGATTTAGTAGGTAAACGTATGCATATGCGCCGGTGTTTTCTGGTTCGGAAGGAAAACGATCGCGGAGGATACGCTTGCGTACGCTCCAGAGACTGCGAGAGCGTTCGCGCGAAGCTTAATCACCCCCAAACTATCAGCCAAATTAATTAACGAGTAGAGCACCGGGAGAAAGTGTGGGCGACGTTATTAAATCGCTGGTTTTAAAGGCGCGCGGTGGTCTACTAATGAATATTCCCGTCCGAGCGATTCGGCTCTTGCAGCCGGGAAAGAGACATTGATCGCCATTGCATATGCGGCGCGATATACGAAAACAGCAGACCGAGCAGAGCGGACTCCTCGCTCGCTCACTCTATGTTTCTCTATGTCTGTTTCGCCATCACCACGGAGACCACAACATTGCATATCAGATCCCGTCATCTTGACACGTTTTCCAAGAAACTGGCCACGAATTCGAGAAGGAAGGCCATTTCGGAAGTTGCGCAGATCGAATAGAATGAGAAAACGAGGAGAACGATCGAAACAGCAGCGAGAACGAGAGAGGCCAACCAGGAACGATGCCGAAGTTGGCAACGTTGCAAAACAACGAAAAATATTTATTTTTATTGAGAATTTATTGAATTTTTTAAATGATCCATATTTTTCGAGTCGATATATTTTTGTGGGGCCAAAAACCGATCGTTTTATCATGACAATTAAATTATTCATTAAAATGATGGCCCTTGGTGGCAAAGAAAAATATCAATTTGGTTGCATTCCAACGATGCAAACTTCAACGTCGTCAACCGGAACACTTCTCTGTTTTTTATAATTCAAGTTTGGTGCCGAGTTTAACCGGCTCGTTCGGTTTAGTATTCCACATATATGTCCTCATCGATATATGCAACAAATTTACAAGATAAAAGCGTTGCACTGGCCCACAGTGATAAATATTTATTAAAAAGCACGATAAACCCATATTTGGTGAAAAATAGCCCTGGAAAAAGTCTGTTTTGTTGAAAATATTTCGAATAGCTGCGGCGCAGCTCGTGCATTTCCACAGAGGATTTTAAAGCGCGAGAAAAATTGGCTGGTTCCTAATATACGTTGACAAGTTCGATCTCTCGCGATCTCGACATGCCGGAGAACAAAAAATCGTGGATTCGAGAGCCTTGGTTGATATCGAAAGAAATTCGTCCGCAGTCTTTCCCAAAAGTATTGCTTTTTCTCATACTTAATGAAAATTGGATTATCCTTCATTTCTATGGGAGCCCATAAAGAGCCGTATATACCGCCATAATCGAAATCAAATAATTCTCTCCACACTGTCTCTCGTGTCTGTTTACATCCGAGTCTGTCTGTCCGCGTGTCTGTGTGTTTTTATATACAGCGTAGAAAGCGAGTATAGCTCATCGTGGTTCCTTTTGCATTCTTGGTTTTTGTATAACCTGTTCCGGACTGTGCGCATTGGGCCGCGCGCAGAACCGGGGCTCTCGTTGAAGACGAGAGCTCGCCGGACGACGGAAACTGCTGATGCTGTGTGTGAGAATAGCGAGACCCTCGAATCCTCGGGAGAGTCAGAAAAATCGTAAATCGATATTTTTCTCGGCTTCGGGCCCCAAAATTTGTCGCCAAAATTTTTATTCCTCTCGGTAAATCAAATATTCGGGAGGTTGGAATTAATTGCCGATTAATAAATAACGAATAATGCAACGGAAAAGAAAAAACAACAATAAACATTGGAGCGAGAAAATATTTAGCGACGCCTTTTCATTGGATCCGCCCAGCGATGGATAGAAACGAACGAGCAGGATGGAATCTGTTTGCGCACTATTCCATTGTCACTCGATGCGGATAATTCAGACTTGGCCGCATGCGCTATTGTTGTCATCCTGCTCGCGAGATCCTCCACGAGAATAGTGAATATAGGGGAGGGGGTGCAGAGAAGCGAAATGGAAGAAAATAAATATTTGGCGGAGAATAAAAATACTGAGTGAGTTTTTTTAATCTTAAAATTAATTCCATAATTGTGGAGACTCCTCAACATTTTCTGTTTCCACTGTCTCGATAATAAGATAAAGAATTGAACAATAAATCAACGTATCCAGTGAAAATTCACGATGGAAACAACAATGTAAGAAAAAAGTGTACATTCTTTTTTAAACACACGTCGTTAAGATAATTCTCCTGCGTCGCGCGAATAAGGATTCGCCTTCTGATTTATTTCCCCGAGATAAGCCGAATTTGAAAAATCACTTTTTCACCACAAATGCATTTATTTTCGGGGGTCCTCGCCGCAATAATTCTCTAATTTCAACGCCTTCTGCTTCGTAATAAAAAATAAACTAATAAATAAATAGAAAATCGGTCGTCGATTTTTCATTCAGGGAGAATCGCGTACTTGGAAAATCGTAGACATTGCCGAAGGGCGAAACAAAGTTCATAATCCAAGTGAATGTTGAAAAAACATTAATTTTTTTTTCATGCGTTTGTGAAAGTTGGCGAAGCGGATGGATCTCGAAGGTTTGAAAAATCCGAAACTCCTCTGTCTTTGCTGGCTTCTCCACAATGTTGCCGCTTGGTTCTGTGTCTGCGCGAGCGAGCTTGCGTTCTTATTCTTCCTCTCGGCGTGAATCTTTCATCTCCGTAGCCAAAGATGGATCTGGCCTCTCTGTTCTTCTCGAAAATGGAGCCTCCGTCCTTTTCCATGTTCGCTATACTGGCGTTCCTGAAAACGTTCGCTCGAAAAGTGGGCGAGCACGTGGTTGCCCGGAGATTCATTGGAGAATGAGGACATGAAAGAATCCGCTCACAGTTTTTTCGTGACTGCGCGTCTATCGCCAGAGAATCGCTCCGAAAATATTTTCCATTGATAAAAATGAAGGAAAATTTTTTAATTCATTTTTTTGTTTGTTTTGTTTTCATAACGTTTGGATCGGCAACGTTCCCTTTCGCTTTGGAATCGAAGACCTGGGTCTTGGCCACACGCAGAAATATTCAAGTCCAATAGAAAAATTATACTCCCCGTCGATCACGGCCCCGGGAACTCCGGCGAGTGCGTCACACGTGGAAAAGCGCATTGATTCGTAATTCGTTGCGAGGCCCGCACAAACGGTAAACACGGAACAAACGGTGTCTCGGGGTATTGCGAACATTTCTCCGCAAATCGCATTAAAGGCAACGTGTAATTTGTTTTTTTGTTCCCAATTCCCGTTGGCACACCAGCACCCTCCGCCAAGCCAACCTGTAATCTTTTTTTCTCATTCTTTTTCTTCACACTTCCCGCAACACGGGAGGGCGGCCACAGTTTAGCTGGCGGCGGGTGCTCCCCATCAAAAGGGACCAAAGAGTTGCAACTACCAGCTTGTGAATGAGCTCCTCCTCGACCGAGATATTGGAAACTCTCTTTAACACTCCCATTCTCATTATCCTTCACGCTTTACCAATCCATACACATTTTATCAATCGAAATAATCCTGAGATTCAATACGAGAAACCAAATTCATTTTTCTATTCGAATCGCTCTAAACAAATGGACCGTTTTATGCCATTTTTCAATTTTCATCATTGGCATTTATTCTTTAAATATCAAAAGTCAAATAAACGATGAAAAAAATGCATTTTGGACAAATTTCTATGGAGAAATAAATAATTTCGTTATTTTTTAGTCTGCGAATAAAAATTGCAGTTAATTTTATTTTTCGGCTTCGATTTTCAATGATTTTTACGTGATTTTCTTATTTATTTGATTTTTTTTCGTATTTTTCGTGCACTTAAATCTCCAGACTCGCTGTGCACGTCAGGCTCGTCAACGAATGTACGTTTTTGCGTGTCCTAATACGTTCCATTCTCCGATTACAAAGAATGAGTTACACAGGACCTTATATGCAGTTCGTCTGGCGCGCAGCACCGGAAGTAAATATTATTCTTCGTGGCGTTCACACTCTGGCAACAGTTTTCTCACAGTCCCTCCTGATATATATGGCGACAATGACGTTGATTGTCCCGCGTGACTGTGTGAAATGCGGTATTCACAAATCGTTTACCCAGCTAAATATTTATTTGCCCAGCTCCAGGAGGAAGAGGAAAAAAAAAACTCAATTTTTCTTGAGATTCGCATTTTTTTTTATTTTCCCTTAAGAATCGCAAATTTTGCATCATAAACTGCATGAGTAATTAATAAATCCGGGATTCATTAAGATTTGGATAGATGGAAAATTTCTCAGCGCTCGGGACGAGAGGCAAAAGAAATTT
Organism: Campopleginae sp. 14b; assembly: GCA_030522525.1. Classification (NCBI taxonomy): domain Eukaryota; kingdom Metazoa; phylum Arthropoda; class Insecta; order Hymenoptera; family Ichneumonidae; species Campopleginae sp. 14b. Next base: position 62,060 of record JAPYYS010000629.1, on the reverse strand, counting down.
TCTCGAGGCGATCTCTCGGGGCATGTCCGAAGAGCCAGCGGAGCAGAATCCTCGGAAAAACACGACAAGCTCTTGTTGATACGAAGGATGTAGGGAGAGAGAATACGCGCGGCAGGTATAGAGAGGCAAAAAATAAAAGAAAGAAAAAAAAACGGTTGCTGGTGAAAAAAAAAAACAAGTGGAGGGCTTACTCGACCACCCTTACAGGAGGGCGAGTCCATATCGAGTATTTTACTCGATGGTTCATGGAACCGAAACGTCCGAATGCCAAGTAAAATGTTCCCTTCATTGGCCAGCCAGGAATTGAAGAAAAAAAAGTGCTGACGAGTAATTTGAAAAATAAAATACGAAAAAATGAAAAATCGGCTGACCAAATTTTTGGAAAATCTTTTTTGACCCTTCGAAATTTCCTCGAGTTCATTAGCATTTTTTGTGACGAAGAAAACTCAACGGAAGAGTAGCAGTTTCGAAATAATTGAAATATTTGGTATGTGGGTTGAGGTGCCAATGACTGTGTGGCTTATTTATTTTTCTATATATCGCTCATTTTCAGTCGGTCCGGTACGGAGCCCTCCAGAGAAGAGCGAACACTGAAATTCTTGGAAGCGAAGATTTATTTTTCTGAAGAGACTCTAATGGCGCGCCCCGAGCAAGAAACTCGCCCTCTCGTGTCTTCCTAAATAAGTAGCTGAGTTACGAGCTCGTGAGGGAGGTTTCCCTCTTCGTTGGATAGTCAGCCCTACAACCATTTTCTTCCTTTTTCCTGCTGCTGCTTCTTCGCTCTTTCCTTCGAATTACCGCGTTGGCACTGCTAGCCCAGTTGCTGCTCCTCCGAACACACAGGTGCGATATTTTCAGGCTGCAAAATTGATTTATTACATTGAAACAAAATGTTGCTTAAATGCCCTTATATTTTATTGAAATTAAATAAAACTCGCAGCTTATTAAGCAAATTCATTTAAACAAATTAAAAAAAAAAATTTTAATTACAAATTTTTTAAATCATTTATATATTTTTGTTTCGTTTATTGTATATGAAAAATTGAATAGCATTAAATGCATTTAAAAAATTGCATTGAGTTTGGAGAGACGTAGAAATGTTGAGCAGCTGGAAAGAATAAAAATGAAGCGAGCGACGTTATCAAAAATGTATGACGCACAAAGATGAAGGAGCTGGGGTGTATTAAAGCGTGGGAAAGATGGAGATTTAAAGGCAAAGTTTGGTGATTTTGAAACGTCAGCAAGGGAAAGAATGAAAACCGGTTTCCCGCAAAAGATACTCGTCTCGAGAGTAGCGAGTAGGGATAGAATGTCGATATAGTATTAAATAGGCGTGTACGTGTGTCGGGGCACACAGAAATGGATATTTTTTCCGAGCATCTCCAAGAGCTCAGACACTTTTTTTCTTCTCGAATTTGTGAGTCGGGTTTTCTCTGGTGAAAATGTTTGGGAGATGGAAAATGGGATGTTTTCGGAAAAGTCTTTATGGAGTGAAAAATAAAGTACGGGGAGAGCGAGGGAGACTGTGTGGGGGTGAAACCTGTTGCCAAAGCTTGCCTTTCTACCTTGATCCACGGGAGAAGCAACGAGTCTTTTCTGAGTGCACTTTGGCCGGTCATTCTGGCTGCTGGTCGACGTTGCATTTTCCTGTCCTTATTTATTCTTATTCCTCTCTCTCTCTCTCTCTCTACAGAAATCGCTCGTTTTTCAACATTCAAAAGATCGTCAATAATAATAAATTGGAAAAAATTATTTAACAGCTCCGCTATGTATTGTGCAATCAGATATAATGTATATAGGTGGGTAAATATGTATTAATAAATATATGAGGCAGGGCTATAGGACAAGATGATGGAATGTAAATTGAGGCAGTTATAGAGCAGGCGGATAATTGCCTACGCGATGATGAGTGTGAGACAAGGGCTGTGGAGGGGGAACAAACCCGTATCGATGCTCGGGAGCACACACACACGTGTGTGTGTGTGAGGCTCTGAACGAGAGAGTCATCTTTACGAGCAATGATTATACACCTTTGGTAGAGATAGTAAGAAATTCTTATTAATAACTGAAATCGGAATGGATCTGCGCTCTCTTCCGATTATGAGAGCTTTCCTCTCTCTCTCTCTCTCTCTCTCTCTCTCGCTCGGGCTTTCAGGAATAACTTTTTTCGTGTCGTCTTTTTAAATCTATCAAGCCAACAGGATTGCTGCTCTCCGTGGCTCAAGTGCATTACGCTCTTGAAAAATTGAGAACCTTGTGATTATATGATCGATCACGAATAATGCTGAATGCGTTCGTCTCTCCACCGCGCTATATCCCGAAATGCATCTCCCCGATAATGTCAGTAGTATTTAATCGACAAATCGATTCCACTATGTACAGGGTGTCCCGGTTTCAACATCCCATACAAATATTACGGACCGCGTATGCCGCGAGGATCAGGATAATTATTTATTATTATATATTTCAATAATTATTCATTCAATTCTATTAAATAATAATAATTTTATTAGATATCATGAATTATTGGAAAATTATTATATTTTCAGATATAATTACGAAATATAATATAAAAATATATGAATAATAAAATATAAATATAGTTAGATTTTTCTATACAATTATAATGGGATGAAACCGAAAAAATATAATTATAAGTACAAATATAATTACAATACATACAAATATATAATATTCTTGTTTTAAAAAAACGCATATTTATCGAAATTTATGGCATGATATTGTATGCAGTTTTATAAAAGTTGGATAAATAAAAGTTTTGGAAATGTTTTATAAGGTGGAAAAGGCAAAATGGAGAATAGTACACACGCAACGTATTATCGGATTCGAGGAAAGCAATTAAGCTTTCACTTGATTTATTTGGGGCATAAATAATTTGGTGAAGTAGTAATTATCGTTGCCGGATGCTTCTCTACGCCGAGAACGCCGACGCTCGCTCTCCTTTGCTGCTCGCCGGGCCTCTCCGTCTCGCACCAACTCGGGATCCTCAACAAGCTCCACAAGAATTGGATGGAGAAAGAAAGAGACCGCGACGGGAATCTATCTTTCTTGGCTGCTTGCAAGATGAAAGCACCCCGCGTGCTTCGGCTCGGGCTAGCCAAACTTGCCGTGAAGCGATAAATTCTAGAAACAATAGGAAACTCCGTGGCTAGACAATAGAAGAAATATACGCAGCGTCCTCCGCTGCTCCGACTGCTGGGGAGCAGCACCAAAGGACCGCGTGAGTTTCGACGAGCTCTGTGCTCTCGCTCGCGGAAACGCATGTTTTTTTTGTTTTGTTCCAGCTTATGCATTGCAACATTTTGTTTTCCCTCCTTTTTCGAGTTAAAAATGAAAAAAAAAATCATCGTTTCACATTTTTTAACGCATATTCGAAAAAATTCCGACCGGCTTCTCTTGCCTCGGGAGAAAAAAGTCTGACGTCTTTCCAGTAAATAAAAAGTCAGCGCGCGGACAACTCGGACTCCGCCTCTAAAAAAGCCGGATTTTATGTGCTCCCCGCTTTTTATTCCTTTATTCTGACACGATCAAGCCCAGAGTATCAAACAAATACATTTTATTATCTCCGGTATTTAATACGAGCACGGGAAGACTCAAAAGATGGAACTGAGCGCAGCTCTCTCGCTCGATGAATGTGTTGGAATCGTAATTCCAAGCAGCATGGGAATTCTGACAGGATTCTTATGTGGAAAGGTATTAGCTTCGTATTAAATATACGAAATTAAAATTTTTTAGGGGATTCGTAATAATTGGAAACGTCCGTTGTATGTCAATCAATGTCACTCTCAATTCTTTTTTTTTTTTCTGCTCGTGTCATAGATCCGTCGTTGCTCCACCTCTTTAAAATTTCTAGTTATTCGACCTTCAACGACCGAAAGACAATTTTGATGATCGAAATATCGGGATTTTCCTGTTGAAAATGAAAGTCAAGGCCGGTGAACAACTCGGTGGAATAAATTCCACCAAAATGTGCTAAATAAAGCGAAAGGAAACGACGCTCATGATTTTTATAGGCCCAGAGATTCAAATCTCCGATAATTATTATTTCATTTTATTTTATTTCCATTTTTTCATTTCCAACATCATTTCAATTCAATTTTCAATTTTATTTCATTTTATTTAAATAAAAAATACATTTTCCATTTCGATTATCTCTAATTTTCGTCTCGAACGCCAAAATCGAGATTTATATCGATCGAAACAAAGTCTAATTTTTCGTCACACCCTCGAAATTTTCGTTCCTTCTCATTTCATCGCATTTTTATGACCCGAATTTTATTGTCCCAATCTCTAAAAATGCGAATTGCACTTTCTCGCATGTCATTCAACTATAATTGGCTAAATACGTGGAAGAGGAAATTGCGAAAGGTTTAGGAAGAGCCAATAAGCCAAGCTGGATCTCTGGCTGCCTCGGTATTTAGCATCGACACGAATCTTCAGTCGTTCTGTCATATATTTTGCACAAATGTGGAGGTATAAGTAAGGCACACCTGCAAAACTGTGGGAAGGTGAGTATAACATTTGTTTATAGCCATTATTCCTCGTTACGGTGATGCGTGATACGGGGGGAGTAATAAATAACCTCGATTGAGAAACTGGTTTATTTATAGACAGAGTTTTTCGCTTTTGTATGTCTGAGCAAGTTTTTGCGAGAGGGAGAGGGGGGAGCGGCTTTTGTGAATCGTGTTTGGTGCACCGCGTGAGCCATCGTCGAGACGCCGCCCCGTTTATCGTTGTAAATAAAGTAATTAGCCGAAACCTGGTGGACCAATCGAGACAAAAAAGATATTAAAAAACGCGAAGGATTTGAGACGAGGCTCGCGAGGAATGACGAATGTCTCTTTGGATTCTGTTTGTCCGATCTTTATTGCGTCGCTTTTCAATGCCGTTTTTTTTTATTAACGACAAGCAAATAACAACAAGGACCCATAAGTCCTCCAACAAAGGACACGTCATTAAGGCCCCGATAATTATATCAGTCTGGTGGAAGAATTATTCGATCAATCGTTCCTCGATATCATAATTATAGTCTCGCCTCAAAGTGCAACTGCTGTGAGTCTGTATTTAAAGGCAACGAACCACATGGGAAAGAGCGTCGATACCATTTTTTCTCGATGCAAAAAAAAAAGTAACATTTCCATGATGAAAAAAATTAAAAAATTAAAAATCTGTTACGAGAAGAATTGAATAAAATTTGGGAATAATATTATCCAGTATCAAATACGATGAAACAAATTTTTTTCAAACTTCGTCTACGTAGTCGTCGAATAATTTGAGTCTACGATATGCAAGAGATATATCTATATATATCTGAATCCTAATGCTTATGCATGTGAACTGGTAGTGTTCAATAACTCGAGAACTATGTAGAAGAAAAATCGAAAAAAAATGTGTATATTAATATTAAATCCTAAAAAGAATGCTTACCAAATTGCATCGACCTCTTATTGGATTCCTATGTTTTTAATGTGGTAACATTGAAGAATAATTATTTTATTCGTCTTTGGAATTAGCTGATGAATTTGCAGTGACTTTCGAGATAGAAATCCAACACGAAATAGAAAATACGAGAGGCTGCAATGTATTTGATATTTATATAATATTAAACTTTGATTTCTCTCGGTCGGTTGACCTTTTTCTCTGTTTCGTTAATATCCTTCGGACCCGGTGCATACTAGAGCGATATTCTCTCATTACTCGGTCGAGTAACGACCTCGCGATCTTGGAGTACTTGAGAGAGAGAGAGGGCGGCGAGCGCGGGTCGTCCTCTCGGGCCGATCGGAATCGGCCGATAAGCCGTTCCTCGCGCTGGCCACATCGAGCTCGTAAATTACACGGCGTTCGAAAGCCCGCGACTATAGGAGAAGGCAAAGCTAAGAGTGATGCACGGTGGTGGCCACGAGGGATCGTGTTCTTCGTGGGGCTGAAGGCACCCCACGCTCTCACACACACACACACACAAACATCCATATACATGAATACAACTATACATAATAGTACTTATCGTGTACCAATAAGTATTACGTACTCGAGAGCCTGGCTCTCTGCTGATGTCGCGATCAAAGATACTTTCGATCTTGCTTAAATATATATTTATTACTCCGAATAAGTATATTACGATATATAATCTTAATTTTTCTTCTTTTTGTTACCTCATACATGTTCGGAATCATATTTTGTGTCGGCCAATTAAAACAATTATTTCCCTTGGACCTAATTAAGTTCCGTCACTCCGAAAGCCCACTCTGAAATAATTGCAAACTTATTGACACTATATCGATAGCGTAAAAGTCCTAATTGATTAAATATTTAATTGTAATTAAATAAAATGTTAATAAAACAAATAAATATTAATAATATGAAGATGAATAAATAAAAAATATATTGAATAAATAAATATAAATAGAATATTTCATTATAATGAATGCACATTGAAATAATGAATGAAAGATAATTAATTAGTGTTCATAATTGATGGTTATGATGAATGGATAATAGAGGAATTCACAAAAATGGAACTAATCTTATGAATCTCTCACGATCGGGATTATCGCAATTAGAGGGAAATGATGGAAAAAAAAAATGGAGTTTTCTGTATGAAAAGATCGAGAAAGATGGTCGCTGCGCTCGGCGTTATCGAGGAGATCGTACAGCGATTATGGCTCAGCAATTGACGTCAAGGGATTGCACCCTTGCTGGAAGAACATACCTCTTGCCTACTTCTCAACGACGATCTTATCGCTCGTTTTACTAAGATAACTGCTTGTTAAGGTAATAAAACGTCACGCACGAGCTTGACGCTTTATACACGGATTAATCGACGATGTATGGCTGCTTTTTTCTTCCTTTTGCGTTTACAACGCTGCCAAATCAATTCTTGCGATCTTTAACTACAAAGTTTGTCCGGTAAGCGATATATTAATTATTCGAACCTTCCAAAAGTCCTTCGCTATATTTCCATGTGAAGTAATAACAGGTTATCGATGGAATCAAATGTTTCGCTATATCCGTGAGAATAAGAAAAGCCTCGGCACCTTAATAAATGGAATTCGATCATCCGAAACTAATGAAATCAAATTCGACCCTAACGAATCGAGTTTATTTCACAAAAAACTCATTTTTGATGGAAACAAAAAAAACGGAAAAAATAGATTTTCATGGATAAATACGCTCATTAATTATTGATTGTATTTTTTTCATGGTACCTCGCGATTTATGCCGTTCAAGTACGACGCTAATTATTTAAATTGACTCGCCAAGATTGAACGCTTCTCGAGAATCAAGCTGGACCACAAGTTTGTACATTTTGTGCTGTTTATCTTTATTTTTTCTAGAGATTTTGCGGCCCCAACGTAAAGTTTTAAAAGTCGTGCTCACGAATGCGGCGAGGTAGGAAATTATGGCGATCGAGAGAACGGGCACGAAGATCGTGCACCACTCGCCGGGACAGAGTGGTGACTCGCCGCGCCGCGCGGCTACTTTTTCTTCGCTTTTTGCTCCAAGTCCTATCAGCCAGGGTCAACTCCGTGCTCCTGCCGATCCTCCGAGCCCGACCCATGCCAATAACGAGATGTAGAAATTCTGATACCAAGATTCGGCGATAACGCCGGTCAAGTTACCGGAAATCTTTCCGGTCATCGATTTTTCCGACGAGGAAACTTTTTTTTTTCGTTAAAAAAATTTTTTTACCAATTATTTTGGCAAAATGCTTTTCGTGACGTGATTACCGGAAAAAATGGGCTGTTTGTTAACGCGAGAGATATATAAAAGGGACCGAGGAAAAAAAAAAAAAGTTCGGAGGCGAATAAGCACACGAGGGAGGAGAGAAAAGAGTTTGCTTGTGAAAACGGAGAGTCTCGAGCTGTGTATAGTGAGAAAGTGAAAAAGGAAGTATATATGTCGAAGCGAAAATGAAGAAGCAGAAGAAAGGAGAGAAGCGCTTGCCGCTAATGCGTTTCCTTAATGAACGCTTTCTTTGTCTCGGACAAACACCGAGAGTCCTTAAGAGATCCTGATCCGCGAGGATACCAAGCCGCAAGACAATTTCGCTTCTCCCCAAAAACCAGCACCAGGCAATCGACCACAACTCTATATACATACACGTCAAAGGCATATAAAGAGTTTACCAAATTATTCATTTCTCTCTCGAGTTTCTTCCTTCCACCCACGGGCTATTTTTCTGCTACTCGTTCCTTTTTTCCCTCGAGCTCGCTCTCTCTCTCTCTCTCTGCTTCGTCGACAGTTTCAAAGTGCCGAGCCCCGTTGTTGATGTATCCATTACATGACGTTCAAGTTTGCATCGTCGAAATGCAACGAAATTCGTTTTTTCCTCCGCCAAAGCTCATTATTTTAATTAAGAATTTAATTGACACGACAAAACGATCAGTTTTTGCACCCGTAAAAATCTATCGAGCCGAATAATTTTTATCATTATAAAAATTGAATAAATCCTCCCACAGAAATGCAGGAAAAAATTATACATTGAATTTTAATTATACATTGAATTATTTTGAAATTCATTACGAAATCGATCATTTTCGATGAAATAAATATTTATTGAGAAGAATGTGCGAGGCTCGTTGAGGATCGATCTTGCTAGAGGTTTGCCGCTCCCCTCGCTAAATGTGGCTCGAAATATCAAGCGCGACGGCGCGTCTCGCAATTCCTCGCGCGCGCGATCGACGTCAGGAATCGCATGTGGATTTGGAAACTTGGACGTGCCGCGTTCCTCGTGTCAGGAACGTTGCTCCATGCATCGCGAGATCGACAACGTGCATCAAGTATTTTTGCCAAATATCAAAAGCCAGCCGGGAGCGCTTTTATTTTTCAACCTCAACGGGTTAGGCGCGACTGTTGGTGCGATTTTTTCCATCTCGCACATTGCTCATTGGCAAACGGAACAAGGGGCGGTTTACGCCCTTCGAGCGACGTGATGCAATATATATCTCGTTCCGTTCGGAGGATCCCGGTGATGCTGCGTCTATAACGCTGCTTGGGATCATTACCAAGAGACCTCGTTGAAATATTCAGGATTTAGCCACACTGCGAGGCTACGGCGACGCTCAATTCCTCAGCGCATTATTGAAAATAGATGAGCACGCGGGGGAGACGTCGACAAAAACGGCATGACAATCAGACTTTGCCGAACTTGTAAACGAGCCAACAGGACGATTCATTTATTTCCACGCAGCCTCTTTTCCCTGAGAAATCATTTTTTTTTCTCTCATTCCCATCGCGTTTTGCTTCCTCATGATTTCTGCAATTTAACTAAAATTCAAGAATTTATCAAAAATCGTCCAACCACACTTTTTTTTCTTATTTTTCGTTGTAGCAATTTTCTAATAAGAAAAATATCAGCGGTCAATTATTTTTTCATTAATTTTCGTCCGAATTCGATAAAAATAATGAATTTCGAGCCAAAATACTATTTTGCCGGATCAGGCGCGTAGAAGCGAGCCAATTTCTTGAGGATTAATTATCTCGAGTATAAATATTGGAGCTCAAGTATCATCCGGTGTAAGGTCCGTCCGAATTACAGCCCCAAGGTGGCCCTGCGTGTGCTCCGATTTAGGGTACCTCGTACCACGCGATCGCCGACACAGAGCAACGTACAACGAGCTACTCGCCGAATTCTGTGCGGTATTGACGTATTTTGAATAGGACAGTGTGAGCCAGGCGAGATAACACGAAGGCGCGCACTCAGAAGTGGAGAACCAACCCTCTCAGAATACTACCCCTCATACATACATACATTTACTTGCCTATATACATCTATGTCGTGCAAGATTCTCCTCCGAATAGTGTCCAGCCCACGCACATCATCCGTGTCTCCCTCTCGCATTGCAGTCTCTCAGTCTCTCGTTCTCCTTCTCGTCCACCAAGTTCTCGTCGTCGTCTCCATGGCGTAGCAAAATAAGCTCAGCACCTAGGGAGAGAGAGACTGCGTCTTGGTCCGAGAGATTCGTGTCCTTCCAGTAAAATTTAGTGAAAAAACGTCGATATTTTCTTGAATTTTCAATATTTTTTGATTATTTCCAAATTTTCGTTATTTTCACAAAATTTTTCATTTGTAACCCAACTGTCAGTGGAATTTACGATTGGAATGGCGAAAAATTACTTTTCCATTCAAACAAAAAAAAACAAACGTTTGGCCGAAAGTATTTAATGGAATTTTTTTGTTTATCAACAAAATTTTCATTTCTGTGGATTTCTCGAGCGGTCTGTATGAATTGAGGGAAAGCAGGAGAGCCTCTGGCACACGTAGACTCGAAATCTCACACGTACACTTGTGTCCATTAACGTGTACACACAGAGAGTGCGCTTGGATGTAGCTCAACCAGCATTATCTTCATCACGAGCCCAGTCATTCTTGGGGATGTGGACGTCTACCCTCTATAGCAATCTGCCGCCTCGACCTCTCGCTATGTTTGTCTCTCGCTCTTCCCTAGACTTTCCTGCCTCGTGGTTCGTCTTTTAAATTCGGCGTAAGCGAGAAGAGTTGACGTCAGAAATTTCATGTTTCTCTTTCGATGCTCACAGTTGATAAAAATACTTTATTCCACTTTGGTCCAATATGACGGTCATAGCAAATGTCTATACGATGCAGAAAATATTGATTTTTATTGACGATTTATTTAATTATTCAAATAATCTACATTTTTCAGACCCATATTTCTTTTTAGGGGCAACTTGAAAATTAAATTCGCAGAAAATTAAATTCTTCATTAAAATAATGAGTTTTGGAAAATAAAAAAAGATATTTCGTTGCATCCCAACAATGCGAACTTCAAAACGTCATAAGTTGGCCTTTAATTCAGCAATATTGCGAGCTCAGGGCGTTCTCCGCTCGGTTGGCTCTCTCTCTCTCTCTCTCTTGCTCGATTCCAGCAAAAGCTTCCCTTTGCTCCAACTATCCACGTGCTGCTGCACGTATTGCATGGGGCTTGCGTCTCTGTATGTGCAGAACGTAGCTAAGTATACAGCGAATATATTCCATATCGTTGTGGGATCGATTGGAAAGAAAAGGACGAAGTTTGTGGCCCAAAGCTCAAGACTTAGGCCCTTTTGGGTGTCAGCCATTAAAATACACTTATTAGGGGCGGTGTTCGCTTGTGCATCGGCACGCAGCGGCTCAACCCACTCTCGCGGCATATCCAAGTGGCACAGAGGGGTTTGAGTCCTTTCAGAACATTACGTTCGATCGAGGTGACTCCCTCTTGTCCGGAGAAGCACAACGACAAGTCCGTCGATTGCTGCGAAGGTTCTATAGTCCTGGATGTTGGACAGCAGGTCGTTTATGTGTGAACTATTCGACTCCCTTGCCTGCTGCGTTTGCCGCTGCTGAAGACAAGTTTTCGCTTTTGCTGCGCTGCTCCGAGCAAATCGTTGCTTTGCTTGGGCAAAGACAAACGCCTCATCTCGGTAACGACGTTTTCTACTGGCACTAATGATTATCAGTGAACTAGATGCGCTCCCTCGCGATAAACCGCGAACGAATAGCCGCTCCTCTCCGGCCCACGCTTCAACGCAACCTTATGCTATTATAACTGTGTCCTGATGCCACAATCACCCAGCAAAGCTTTCCCTTTGGTTTCTCATGCGCGAAACACCCGTCACGTCACGACTGCGCGCCCGATATTAATAAGGAATTGTGCAGCTTATTTCGAACCGCGTGAGCGTTTCATGGGCCAACGAATATATCGGAACTTTATGCTGCACTAAATAGCCACTTTGTGAAAATACTCTCAATCCTTTTGAGCAGAAGTACATGCGGAGACTGTGATCAATTTTTTTTTTTCTCAACCACATTTACTAATTAAATCAATTAATTTATTCTTTTTTATTGAAATAATATTGATTTTTTTTTTTTTTTCAATCGCATTCATTAAGAATAATTTTATTATTGAATGAAAGAAAATTTATTATTTTCATGAATTTAGAATAAATTTATTAACAGTATTTTTGCTGCTCACCATATTTTGAATTATTGAAAAAATTCAGACATTCCGAAACGTCGAAAAGTTTGTCCAGTCTCCCTGCAGAAGAATCGAGGGAAAAAGATGTAAAAAAAAAAATAGACTCGCTGCCGAAAGTTTCGGACTTGAGCATCACTGGACCGAGTCGAGTTTCTGCGAGAAAGCGCGGGGTAAAGAAGAAGCAGGAGAAAGGAAGAGGGTTGGTCACCCTCGCTGGGCTGCTTGCTGGAGAATGTTGTCGCTGGAGGCAGCAGCAGCGGTGGAGAGAAGCGATGGTGAGCAAAAGGGATGGTTTCTGTCGTGGGGGGGGGGGGGGGGGTGGGGGGGGGGGGGGGGGGGGGGGGGGGGGGGGGGGGGGATTGTTAGGGTGGACTCTAAAGTCCACCAAAGGGGAGAGCTAGGGTGCTCGCCTCCATGAGTCTACGCTGTACGTCGTGGGAGATGGAAGAGAGTCGGAGAGAAGGATTTTCTCTCGATACTAAGGGAGAAAGAAGACGCAGCTAAATTTACGCCTGACGCGCTGAATTCCTACAGGGCCTCATATCACACGCACACTACCCAAACCACCGACACACCACCACTACACACATATATATATCGCTCTATATAGAAATCTCTTTATATACGTAGATATTTACCAAAGCCTGCGCGCCGTACTTCCGAAATTCTCGCACGTTCGGTCGATACAGGACGAACAACGGACTCTCTCTCTCTCTCTCTCTCTCTCTAAACTTACTACACATATTCCGCTACGCCTTTGTCATCCACTAGATAAATAAAGGCTCCCTGGAATTAGCTTAAAGTTTGCATCGTTTGAATATTGCAACGAAATTCCTTTTTCATTTGCCAAAGCTTGTTATTTCAATGAAGAATTAAATTGGAATGATTGAACAATCGGTTTTTCCCCCAGAAAAATTGATCGGCCCGAAATATTTGGATAATTTTGAAAATTAATTTTTCTTCGCTGCTTGGCAACGTTGCCTACTTTGGCATTATAAAAAATATAGTATTATCGATGAAGTTGAAGTTTACACCGTAGGAATGCAAATCATGAATAAAAATAAATATTTTTGTCGTTTTCAAATTTTTAATCGATATTAACGTTTTGCAATTTATCGTTTTTTCTTGAATGCACAGAGCAAGCCATGCACTTGCTCCGCGCAATAATAAAGATCCTCGCTGTAAATCAAACTCGCGCATATAGAACCGGACTGGAGTAGAAATTGGGGGATTGGCCTCGCGAGAGAGGCACCAGCAGGGAACTTGGAAGAGCATACTAGCTCGATTCAAGGCGCCAATCACGCGCAAAGACAAACAAGGTCTGTGGAGCAGCCTTGATTGCCGAAGAAGTCCTCCTCCTCATCGCTCCCGTATGCTCCGACGTTCGCTACGTCGTCGTCGAAGCCAAAAGCTTCTGCTCGGACTCCGTGTGCACATCAGCTCGTTCGACGCCGCTCACTGCATACTAAATCAAAGTGAAGGACCGAGACGTACGCCAACACCAAGAATTTACCTCTCGCGTACTCTCTGCCCGCTTTACATCCGACCGAGCAACTTTGAAATCTGCTCGCTATCGTGCAGCCACAGCGTTAGGGTACACGTACGTGTCCGCGCGACTATCTCGAGGAGCTTTACGAAACAAATTCGTACGAACCTTATGGGAAAATGATTCTCAAGATAATTGAAAAAAAAAAAAAGCGCGGCTGGAAACGTTATAAAAAATCTCAAATTTTCGTAAAATTGGAAAAATCATAAAATTTAAACCGTTCCACCGTCATCCCTCGAATTAAATACTCATTATAATTATTATGACAATTTTATCAATCTCATGATAATAATAATGACAATTTTAATTTAGCGCGTGTGTGTTTAGTTGGTTTTCGTTCTTCGTTTGGTCGGAGCTCTCCTCGGACGTAAGAGGATATATCTCGGAGGCTTTTCTACAAGGCTGGTGCTCGCTTATATTAGTGAGGAAGAAGGAGGCATAGAGAATGTGTTTCGCTTGTCCAAGGCCTGGGCCTCGTGAATATTCCAAGCTCTAAAAGCTTCTCTCCCCTTGGTTGAACGCGCGAGAGAGCTTGCTCTAAGGTACGGAGGGTCCATCACGTCCATAACAAGCTCTCTGCTGCTTCGTCTCTCACCCCTGCCTCTCGTGCCTTCTTCCTTCACCGCGCTGCTTCGTGCTGAGCTCTTACCCGCCTCGCGCGCTATCCTCCTAGATATTCTCCGAGGCATGGCGTTTGCTCCGATGCCCAATGCCCGCCTCTTTTCATACGCACTCCCGCCGCTCGCAATTGTGCGCAACTCAACGGGTCAACAATAAACATCAAATATGGAAAACCATAAAAAATATTTTCCCACTAAAACCGATGAGTGCGTATTCGAGATTATGAAGAATTTAACATTACCAGAGAAGCTTTTGACCTTTTTCCAAAATTACTCTCGCTCCCATGCACGTGCACGCGCGCACACACGCGCTTCCGTGTTTAGTGCTGCGTCACGGATTTATTTATCCAGGTGTTACGGAGGATTAAGACTCTCGAGAACTGCATGCGTCGCCGATACGGGCAGCGAACGTGCATTAAGCTCGAACGAAGTAGAGACTCGAGATTTCGCAAAAATCTAAGGAGCACGTCGACTCGCATTATTTTACCATGGAAGAGGGCAGACCACGAGCTTAGCCAGGATAATTAGGTCTTAGCAGTGTAAAGAAATGAGCGGTGTGGCTCGCACACATCGAACGTGAGAATTTTGTCTTCGTGATGATTTAAAATGCCACAAAGTAACTAAAACACTTTTCCAATGATATTTCCATCTCCTTAAACTTTCGAGCACGATTTTTAAGCCGAAAATGCAACTGGAATTTTTTAAATGCTTAAATTAGGATGATTAATTGAAATTCTCATTAAATTATAGCGTAAAATTTTCCAATTTCGTTTCCATCAATTTCCGAGACAATTATTTCATGTAAAATACAAAAAAAATTGTTAAGTTTTGAATGGAGACAAATATTCCTATGGATTTTTGTTGAAATCCTCAGGTTTTGGTTAGAATTCTTCAAATAAATGTTGCCGAGAAGTATAAACGTCGTGGAGAAGATTGAGGCAAGGAGTTTCCGGCATCATCTCGCGACTGGCTGGAGGTAAACACGTGGACACATGCCAGGAGCGTGTTTTATTGCAAGCGGAGGCTTTTCCACAATTGCGCAAGGAATTTGCGTGGATATGCGGTACGCGCGACAGGAAGAAGAGCCGCGTCAGCGCGGGCGGAGCCGAATTCTCGTGCGAAACGTTGGAGGAGACAAAACCCCGGATATAAGGAGTGACGTCGTAAAAATTTATGTCTTGAATTACAAGAAAATTTTCGCAGCGATATTTCCGTTTGTTTTTTTGGCTTTTCAATTTTTACCCGAGAAAAGTTGAATCTTTTGCCAAATTTCATGTCATCCCGCCTCCGAATTAAAATTCGCTCGTTTTTCACAATAATTGATTATTTAAATTAAAAAAACTCGATCGGCAGGGAAGAAAATTGCTTTTTTTTTCATGTTTGGTAACAGCCGGTTCGAGGGTGTGGCAAGTGTGTATATCCCCCATGGATTCGGTAAGGTGTCCCTCTTGGTTTCCCCCCCCCCCCCCCTCCCTCCCTCCTCCTCCTCCTCTCGCCCATGCCCTTTAACTAAATTTTTTCTTCGTTCGTGTTTTCGATGTTGCCGAATTTTGCCAATCTCTCGCTACTGGTTTCTCCTGCTCGTACGCGATAGCGAATTATTCATGCCGTTTTCTCGAAGCCGCGGACGCGGCTCTCGCGGACACACTCGGACCTTGTTTTTCTCGGCCGATGGGCTGAAGCAGGTTACTGGTAAAGTGTGTGTGTGTGTGTGCGAGAAGACCACTCGGACGTCGAGAGGCGATGGCGAAAGGGAATCACATACCCGAGGGAGTCACCAACCCGGGGATTTGTTTTGGCCATCCCGAACCCTTGCTCCACCCGCTCCTCGACTCTCTTTCCCGTATAACAGAGTCACCGCGGCACGACTATTCTCTTGGCGCTGGACCACAGACTCTCCATCTCTATGCCCGAACCCGAGAGTGAAGCATTATTTCGATTCCACGCCGCTCTAAAATGAGATACCAAATAATTCAACGTCAACGAAAATAATCCTTCGCTCTCCCTAGCCTGGCCGCTTATTCGCTGCCACGAGTCAAGGTCATTGGCTCTTGTTCTCCATAAAAATGCTTCCAATTCCTCAAATTATTGTAGTCCTCGTTTTGGTTTGATTTTTTCATTGAACATTAAGCAGGGAGGGTTTTCCGAGCTGAGGGACTCGTCGCCACAAGCCCCATGACGTCCTTGAGGTCCCCGGCAAGTTGGATCGACCTTTCGACAAGTTTTGCAACGTTCCATATGCGAGGATGCCCTCCTGAGGTTCTAAAGTCAATCACCGACCTACTTACATCATCGCTATAACCTGCAGAGCTTCTCGACCTGTAAGTCTCAATGTTACGGAGTCCCCTCACCTTTTCGCCACTGCAGGCCCACCAAGTTCTTCGGATTTACCCATAAACCTGCTCAAATTTCCAAATATCGCAAAACTCTCGTTCCTTTCTGCTCCAGAATTATTTTTCAATTCATTCCATCATTATATGTCTATGGAAAAAGCTTAAAAATCTCAGGTCACGTTGTATCGACCGGATCCGAGTCCTACGGAGGTCCTAATCTATTATTTTTTTTCATCGAAAACGTTACATGAAAATTATATTGCACAGCTCGACGCCTCAAGGTCTCTGAAAATATTAATATTATATTTTTTTTTTTATAATTTCTTGCTGTATGACGAAAATTTGGCAATTTTCAAAAAAAAAAAGAAAAAAAGATGTAATCCAAGAAAATATCGATTTGCAAAAAAAGTTTCTTGCACACTAGTTCGTTATGCCGTTTGTATATGAAAGTGCGTAGGAGGGCGGGAAAAAAAAAGTGCACGAGTGAATAATGAGAAAAGTTGTTTGCGCGTATAGAGCGAAACGAATTTATGACGGTGAAGGAAGGTTGAGCGTCGTTATATTACCGAGAAAGAGAAAATTCGTCGATACTCCTCCGGCGGTTTGAAAGCTTAGACACGGAGCAGAGCTCGAAAAGTGTAAATGCATAGATTCTATCTCTCATATTCTTTCTCTTTCATGTACGTTTCTGGCTGTACTCTGAGAGAGCAGTATATTTAGCAAGAGCAGCATCGGATTTAGTGAAGGACAGTAAAACCGTCACGATTTCCATGGCGATTGTCGTGCGGAACGGTCACCGATGGAAGAAAGCGTAAAAATGGACAAGGAGAAGGAAAGAAGAAACGCACTGGCTATTGTGTGGAACGTGGAGCAAGTTAAAACGACACAGCGGGCGGTGAATGTTCGGAAATTTGGCCAGAGGCATATACCACGTTGGAAGGACGAAAAACCCGGTATAGTTGTACGGCCCCGAACCAGAGGGGGTGGAAAGAGACGGATCATCCATCGAGCAGCTAGAGAGAGAGACCAATAATACGAGAGAATAAAGGAGAGCAAGACTTTAAGCCGAGAAACCTTTTCCCCAAAGCTCTCGCCTGCAAAACTCCTACTCGGACCGTTCAACACTGTACAATAATGTATTTTTCAGATTTTTCAAAACGCCGTGCAGTCCCGATGCATCGATAAACTTGATGTATTAGGAAAATGAATGCCACCATGTGGAGAATGAAAAATTAACTTGTCTGGAAAGTGCATTCGTCTGAAAAAATTCACTTCCGGTTGCGTTATTGTTCAGGAACGTGGAAAAACAAAAAATAGTCAATAAAAATATTTTTTTTATTTTCTTACTTATTTTCGATACTGAAGTTTGTAGAGTTGAAAAAAAATGACAAAATTCATAAAAATTGAATTTTTCATTGAAATAATGAGCTCGGTCAAAGAGAAAACGAATTTTACTGCGTTTCAAAGATGCAAACTTCAACGTCATTCTTTTGTTGGAAAAGGGAAAGTTTCGTGGTAATCTCAGGATATAATAATGCCCGCAGCTTGTCAGAGAATCCTCTGCTCCGAGAGAGAAAAGCTGCGGCTATAGTTTCTCGTGGAAATCTATCAGAGAGTTTATCTGTCTGTGGAATCTCTCTCTATGCAGCCCGCTGGTTCGTTCGGATGAATTCATTAACGAGCAACGATTCATTAGCGTCGCAATGGGCGTGCACTCTACCGCTGGCCTAACACGATTTTCAGATAGTAAACTTTCCCTTTTTTGCTTGCTCCGATCTTTTCATATTATTGGTCACTGCAAGGGCTATACGAGTTCTCGATCCTTGGGCTAACCAAGAAGAAACAACGAAATACATACGTCCTTTGGATTATCCATGCAAGCGCGAGGACTTGTCACGAGGCAGCAGCAGAGAAACTCTAAATTCTTACGTGCAGGTCATAAATACTTCAACTCTGTGCGATGGCCCGACAGAGCAAGCGGCTTCGTTTCCTCCTTTGGCCTCATCGTTATTGTTCTACGCGCACAGCAGCAGGCGGCCTCTTTGCGCTTCTCAAGATTTCCATTTTTCTTACGGATTTTCGGGTGAAATCCGAACCGACACAACTGATACCGACAGGAACTTGGAAAAACTTTATTTATGCGTCCGAGACTTTTAAGAATTTTAATAAAAACGGAAATTATGCAAATTTTTACTAATCGATCAATTAAAAATTCAATATATTCATTAAATTTCATAAAAATTCAAGTAAATTTTAATATTATTGAATTGTTTTATTCAATCCAATAAAATATTGAATTATTTCATGAATTTATAATAAATTTTTTAAATTGGCTAATTAATTGGCGTTTTGGACGGAAAAAAAGTCAGAGTCAATTTATTTGAATGAATATTGGAAAAAATATTGAATTTATTGAGAAAGCCTGGAAAGCCAATGCTAGGTTTGGAGCATGCCATCAATGCAAAAGAATATGTAATATTGGAGAGAGAATTAACTGGCAAAACTGGCGGAACAATGGCGGTTTACCCGATTCTCAGTTGGCCTGTGGTTAATCGTATTACGAGTACACATCCTCGAGGGTTCGCCCTTTCACCGCAAGCTCCGTCAAGTTTGGGGCCTGTCTATATTTTCTCAAAATGCCATACCCACCGAACACCCACGTGTTTCCAAAAAAAAAACACCAACAACAACAACAAAAATCCAAAAGATCGATGCATTTTTCTTCGCTCATTTAATCGAATAAATGAAATAAATGAATCGCCCCCTCCCCTCGAGGTTTTTTTTGTCTCTTTGCATAATTTTTCAATCGGCAAAGTATTTATTGTTGAAAGTTTGGAATGACAGGGGATTTTGAATTGCCTAACCAAGGCACGTATCGTGCGCGGATGAGACGTATAGAAAATAGAGGAGCGAGCGACAAGTTGGATGGTCCAATCGCGAGAGTTTTGAGTCTCTGGAGTTTCTATCGTGTATATAATTCTCGAATGTTGGGATTGTGCGGATTGACAGACGTTTCCTACCCAGTTTATTCGGTCTCTATTATTATTTCTCGCTTCATAGCTGTATATATAATGATAATAGCGCTTGTATATAAGCGATCTGCATTTGAATGGTCGCAGGGATGAGAATGCTGTGGCAAGCCAGAGCGAGGGCGAAGCCTGAGAGTACAAAATCGTTGTTTCAAGCCCGTCGGAGCTTCCTGACCTCGTCAGAGGGAGGAGGAAGGACGCGCTCAGGATAATCCGGAGGCTGACACAATGTTCGCGTAACCGGCGATCATGGCGAATGAGAAATCTGCGGCTATGACTAAACGAACCGAGGCAGTAAGAAAAAGGGAAAAAAAATGATGAAAAATCCGACGTGGATGTTCGGCCCGAGTCGTTGTCCTGTTTCCTCTCCACGAATGACACACACGCGCCACACACATAATCCCTAACCTGCATTCATCCTCAGAGCGTCGCGCGAGAGCATCAAATGCTTGCGCCTTTGACGAAAAATAATATTTCCAAGACACTGCGCGCTCGTGCTGCTTGAATAACTTCACGGCAATGTTTCTAATGTGGAGCTTAGATCGGAGCACACCGGAGCAGTCTATATGTTTGCCGCGGGACATAAGAAACTCTTTGGGACAGCTCGAGACACGGGAGAGAGAGAGAGAAAAGCAAAGAATATTTCTCGATCGTGCAACTCGCCATGTTTGCAGAGCCTAAACCCCCACCAATCGATTTTCACATTTTCATCTCATTTTTTACTCTCAGGCTTAGCATTCTGAGTATATCGAGATAAACGGACAGTTAAATTTTATTTTCGCCGCGGGGCACTGCGCGGAAAGACTTGTGCAAAGACAAAAACTTGGTCGCACAGCTTACCTGGACACTGCAAAGGCTTCATTTTCACCTCCACAGGATTTCCCAAGTAAATTCCTTCTGTACAACGATCAAGATATGGGCATTCGTTCTCCAAAGGATTTTTATTTTCCAAGCTCTCTTAAGATTTTCTCCTTGCTCGATAAATGTTTAGAAAGAGGCTCTGCGAATACGGCCTGGCGCTCGTCGAGGTCTACGACGCAAGGAGGATGCACGAGAGAGCATGGAGAAGCGGGGAGAGCGAAGAGCGTGTAACAGCAGCACATACGGTAGGCGGGAACGCGCAACGAAATCTGTGTGGGGGGTGGGGGGGGGCGGGGGGGGGGGGGGGGGGGGGGGGGGGGGGGGGGGGGGGGGGGGGGGGGGGGGGGGGGGGGGGGGGGGGGGGGGGGGGGGGGCTGTTTAGGGTCTCGCCACTACAATCTCCACAAATTGCAGAGAGGCAACGGTGTAACGTGTACGCGCGACAAATAGCTCGCGCGCTCCTGAATCACACACATTTTACACCTCTTCCTTTCCTCTCGGCTATTATTATTATTTTTTATACCTGTGGCATGTGTACAACGAACCCATTCATCGCGAACCTTATTCCAGAGCCCACGATCTATATTTATCATAATACATTACTGAGCAGTTATTCTAATTGGAGGCGGATCGGTAAAGATTAATATTGTTAAGTTTTTTATTTTTTTCGTGCAGATTATAATTTGATTTACTGGGATTATCAATTTTGACGGACAGATTAATCATATTTATTTCTCGTTTATTTATTTTTGAATTATTTTTCTTCTGATTTTCACATTTTTTCATTTTTTGTTCTCAACATCTTTCAATTCATCCGATTTTATCTTCATTTCATTATTAACCATTTATTAATCATTATAATTCATTTATAAATGACTATAATTGATGAGATTTTGTTTAATTAGCACGTAATGGAGCCGGAAGGGAATGGAATTTGCGGGAAAATTGAGGTGCGAGTTGGAGAATGTGATTGAGAGTGGAGATCGATCTGGAAAGAACTGTTATTACGTCTGGTATTCGGTACTTTTCATTCTTTATTATAGATGTGATCGGCCAGTGGGAAATTGAAGACGCCCGGTACTTCGTGCGATTGTGAAACGTGGCGGTAAGTTTCAAAGGGTTTCCTCCGTGGAGTATTTAATTTACTGAAATTACCGTTGACCCGCAATAATTAACGCCAAGTCTAATGGCCGCGCGCATCCAGCCACAGTCTTAGAGAAGCAAAGGAGGGCGGGGGAGGGCTGCAACGGAGAAGGAAAAAAAAAAACGCGCTGTCCAACGTTGATGATGAACAGTTCAACTTTTACCGTTCGCATTCGCTCCTAAACACAGAGAACAAACGATTAGCCCCGCTGTGTATTCTTTTGCGTTTCTTTCTTACTCTCTGCCTCTCGCTCTTTCTCTCCGGAAAGTACAAATTGTTTAGGTCAACTTTATATGGCAGAAAAGTCCCATTTATGATTTTCCGGAACGCCCATTTCGACTCACACAATCCTGCCCCAAGCTTTCCTCTCTTTGAAGCGATAAATTATTTTATTGGCTATACCTTCGAGTTTTGCTCCGTCGTACGAAATGCCAAAATTCTCGCTATTCCTCCCCCCGTACTCATTGTTCGAGAAAACAGCCACGACGACATTGAGGACTATTGCTATATTACTTTTGTTCATTATAAACTTTACACACCTTCCTTTTAAACTTTCAGCACGAAAACCCCGTTTTTAACAAGTCCTACGAGGTTTTTCGGAAAATTCGGAAAAAATCGGAAACGTTCATTATCCGCAAAAAATGTCAGTTTTTCGACTGTAAGTTAGAAAAATTCTATTTAAGCGTGCGACACTTTTTCGAATTATTTAAACAAATAAAAGTTATCGAAATTTGTTAATCGAATTTTGAATAAATTTATTAATGATTTTATCAATTTTATAAAAATGAATGTAAATTTTAAGAATTGGCATTTTCTAAAATGAATCGATTGAATTCAATTATTATATAATTTTTGAATAAATTCATTAATAATTTCATTGAATTGTCATAATTTTATGAATAAATTTGGGTTTCCATGGGACGAGACCTTCGTCGGTATATGTTCGAGTGTGGACAAGTGAATTCCGTCCATCCTCAACGATTCGAACAGACCGGATGACACCTGTACGGGTTTCTGGCCTATTTAGGAAGCGCAGGGAGCGATTACGAATACAAGCATGATGTGTGTGTGAACGCGGGGACATGTATTTGATCCATGGGTGTCGGGGGCCATCCATGTTAATCCTCGAATGACCCTTCGCTCAGGTTGTCCGGTGTCGGTGGTTCTGCAGCGCCTGAATACGCGCGCGCGTACCCTACCGACGTCATCCTTGCCCATCGGGTGCGGAGAGTGAGAAGGAAAAAGGCAAAAAAGAAGAAAAAAAAAACGTGATTCCGGTCCGGCACGCGACTGAACAGCCTCGTACCGGTAGTGACAAAAAGGTTCCCTTCACGCGTGGGCCAACATTCACTACTACATTCCTTATCGTATACACACATGATGGGAATTAAGTTATGGGGCATTTAAGGTCATACTTAAAAATCTCTCAATCCCGACTTTTTCCGATATGCTTCAAAAAATTAATGAATTAATGAAAAAAATTATTTTCATGTTTTTCCAAAGGAAATAAGCAAAGGACGATTCGGGATTTGGGCGATTCGGGTCAGTCATTTTCCCCATTTTCGTCATTTCCGTTCCCCGCTCCAACTTTTTTCGTAAAATTCATTTTATTTTGTAATTTTGCAAAAAAAAAATCGATTTTTTTTCGAAAAATCGCGATTTTGGTTTTCATCTTTCGAAATAATCGAAATAATTAGAAATAAATAAAATTGAATCATCCCATTGAAGGATGGAGAAAAATTTCCATTCCGAAGCAACGAACGTGACGCAGAACTTCCGAACATGCACGAATGCACACTTGGTGCTCCTTAACGTAAACCTCCGACCCTTTAGGACAGTCCGAACGCGTTCGTCATAATGTCTGACTCTTGCTTCTGATTCAGAGGCCCTTAGATATATGTATAGAGATGATCCGGCGTCTTTGCTTTCGCATCCCATGCACAACATCATACTGCACATCCAGCAATTCTACACACGATCTGGCAGCAGGTAAGAGGTAACCCTGCGATTTCTCAACGCCCACATACGCCACCGACGCGTTTATAACGGTGCATTAAGAAAAATAGCCTTGCGAATCACCTGCGAATTTGTTTACCTGAAAAAATCATGAAAATTCCACGATTTTTTGTGGAGCAGGGATCCGCGAGGATATGGAAAAAAAGGAATAATGGAAATGCTCATTCCCAGGACTCGATACGCGAGAGATTTTGTCGCTCTCCTCGTTATAACCGGAAATACGTTTTTATGGATATGTCTCGATGTCTTTATGTGTAATTTAGTGTCCGTGTGTGAAGCACAAGCGTAGCAAGAGCTCGGGCCTTGGGATATGGCTCGTTTTGTTCCGGTTTAGTGTTGGTTGTATTTCCTGTTCATAGAGATCCTTTACGAGGGTTGCGCACCCGGTTTCAACCCCGTAAGGCCATCAAGACCGAAGGAGAAAACGCGCTTTTACACATTCGTCAATGAGACCCAGAAATCGCTCGCTTGCGTGCACTTGCGCTACGGTCCCGCCCAACTTGACACCCCCTTCCGGTTCAGTTATTCGACCTAGCAATATAGAAACGTCTCGGGTCCACAGAATCTACCTCTACAGACGTACGACAATTAAAATACGATCAATTCAATTTACAATTCACGACTAAATCATCATCCCAATGTATGATCGTTGAAGTTTGCATCGTTGGGATGCAACGAAATACAATTTCAATTTATAAACTAAATTGTCAATATATAAAAATTCATTATTAGTAACGATTTTTTAAATTTTTACTAATGGAATAATTTTCTGATGAAACTCGACCGATGGTGACGTGTTGAAAAATATTAAAAGTTGTAAATATTAAGGTGTCCAGAAGAGGGGAAGTACGGGAATGACTAAGAAATCACCTTTACCCGGATTATCGTAAATTTACGAGCACTCACCAGTTCGGAATTAGTGGAGCTCAGCGAATAGTCGAGGATTTGGGAAATTTTCGATCCTAAAGTCAGCTCAATTGCTTACGGAAATTCTATTCTTGCATTTCCTTTCAAACACTTTGGCAATTAGTTGCAAGTGTCAAATTATGGTGAAAGTTTGAAAAATATAATTTCACAATAATTCTCTGCTGTTTTTCGCTGCAGCTGCGTATTAAAAGATTCCAGCACGAAATTCCAGTCCACCGTGTCTATCAAGATTTCTCGTGGGATAGTTCGACTTTCTTTTTTTTTTTCTTTCCAATCGATTCTCCGTTTCAATCGTCCTCCTCGTAATTCGGCTCGACAATGACAATGCTCGCAGTGCGTTTTCTGGTGAAACGGATTTCCTTAACTGGTGAGGATCCTGAAAAGCTGGCCCGGAGAAAAATGCGGCCGCGCGTCGAAAGTGCACCCTCTTGTACGGAGAAGTGTCCTATATCGTGTTCTACGCGGCGCTCAGATATATTTTATATAAAAGGGCTGTTGCGCGACGTCGGTGAACGTATTTTGGGAAAGCTCGAAAGGATTCCGTGGGAAAAGGGGGCGCAAAGAGTTGGATTGAAAAAAAAAAGGGATAAAAAAGAAAAAGGAAAACAAAATGAGGAAGAAAAAGATCGAGGGGGACAGAGCAGGGGAACGAAAACGAGGAGGATAACGGCTGTCACGTTTGTCGCAAATTTTCACGCTTTTACGGATTGAAGATTGGCAGATATTATTGAGGTATGTTTTTTTTTCTTTTGCCTTTCCGGAGCCCATGGTGTTGCGCGTTATTTATCATCGAAAAAGTATAAATTACGAGGGAAAGGGTTAGCACAGCCCGGGCCACAGGTATCGCGAGGGCTCTAGCGCCGAAATTAAGATCGATGGAGACTGAAAAGGGTTGAATACTCTCTCCGTAATATCATGGACCAGAATTAGAGACCGTAACCGAGTCATGTGTATCGAATAAATATCAAGAGCAACTTTTTTCCGGGCACTAGTCCTCGAATTCTCGAAATCAGGTAAAGGGTTGTGATCTTTAATTTTCAACCCTTTCCCACACATCGCCAAGTTTCTCGGCCTCGGCTAAGCCTCGATGGGACCAACAAATAAAAATGATGAAGGGTTTCAAAAAATTTGGAGACTGTCACTTTCAAGCCCGAGAGGAATAAAAGATTTTTTTTTTTTTTTTCTTTACCATGAGAAAGTCTCTTAATGAGTCCTAAAAAATCACAAAATTTTAACCCTTTCCGTGGGTACGTGCGTAGTCCTTGGAAAAAAATCGTTACAGTCCTCCAGCCTGGAAGAAAAAAAAAAAACCAATATTTTATACGAATTTCCGTTAACTGCCAAAATTTTTGTCACGATTTTTTTTTTCACCAATCAAGAGAGCAGGTCACTTCTCTGACAATCTGCTCCGAACTCAAAAGACCTCGGAGACTCTCGGAAGAAATATCCCGCGGCTAGGCGGCCATGGAAACGAAAAATATTTTTTCTATCGACGATTTTTCGTATTTTTAAAAATAATCCAAATTTTCGAGCCGATACATTTTTCTGGAAGCAAAAACCGATCGTTTCATCATGACAATTACATTCCTCATTAAAATAATGAGCTTTGACAAAGAAAAAAATGAATTTCGTCGCTTTCCAACGATGCACACTCCAATGTCGTCATATATAGTCGTAAAGTGTATCGATGTTGAGGAATATCGATGAATATCGTTCGCGTCTTAAATTCGTAATAATGCACTCGATGCCCTTGCGTTTATTGAGTTCGATATATCCTGTGGATGGTTGTGTAGAGAGAAGAGTGAAGAATGGAAAGAAAATCGTGGGAGAGCGAGGACAGAAGAAATTCGATCGGGAGGACAGTATTTTCCTTTTATTCTTGGTGAAGAGAGAATTGAAGAGAAAGTACGTCATGGACACCGTTGGCAGGTTCAAAGGCACACGCTAATGGTTCTCATCCCGTCTCTCGCGTTCCTCTCGCCTTCGCCTCTTTCCCTATGGATCGCGAGAGCAAAGAAAAAGTTTCATGTGTCACGTTTTGCTCTGCGCGAGCTTCGAGACAACAAGAAACACACACACTGCCACACACCGAGCCAAACGGAGAGCAAATCGCTCTCTTTTCTTGGGAAGCTTCTCGAGTTACCAGGAAGTATTTCTCTCTTCGCTGTGCTCACAAAATTGCGCTTCTTTTTTTTCCTCTTCCCTTGCTCCATCGAACACGCGATGATGAAATAGTAAATCTTTCTCGTTGCATTTATTCAAGGACCACATTTGAACATCCTCTTGGAGTAAAATATCGTTAAATTCGAAAAATCGCACACGCTTCCGAGCATTTTTTCTAGTTAATCACATTGACATTGAAATCTGAAAAATGGGTCAGGGAAGCGACAAATTGCGATAAAATGTTTTTTTTTTATCAATCATGGGGCTCGAAATAAAAATGACAAAAATATTTGAAAAAAAACGTATAAAGAAGTTTGTAGTGTGCGAAGGATCGTAGAACTGAGAAGCAGGAGCTATTCAAGTGGCAGACTGACACGTGCTCGTGGTAGCAACAGAACACAAAGTTTCTCGCCTCTCCGCAGTCTCCTTAACCTCGTGTCTGTGTGTGTGTGTGTGGGTACGTATAGAGATTGGTTGAACGCACCACACAGAACGTGAACATATGCATCTCCGTATGCACTTCTGTGCTCACACGTGCTTCGCAGACAACGTGTCGAGTCTTCTATATATTTTTCGTGCATTATTCCACAACCCACACGCGGGTATTTCCCCGCAAGCTTTTGCCGTATATCCAAAGGTCCAATACTACACGTGTGTTCCAGAAACTCAAGTCTTGTGCCAGACGGAGCAAATCTGGACCAAAGCTGTATTTATTCTCGACTATTGTTGAAAAATCTTTACCTCGACTTGAAAACGCAATTTTTTCTTCTAAAATTCGACAAATTAATTTGCGATTTTTTTGTTTTTTAATGGGAATCAAGGAAATTTCAGATATTTTCATCCAAACTTAATTTTTAATGCAGCGACGATTCATGGTGAGCATTTGACTGAATCGAGAGAAGAACAAAAATTGAAAAATAAGGACATTTGCGAGGTCGAGCGATTTTCTCCGCCCGGCGACTCGATTTTTGAAACCTTGGGACAAAGGCAACAGGAGGACCAGAGGAATCACCCCATCATCAGGTTTATTTGATACGAGAAGTGAGAGAGAGAGTACCGCTGCTGCTTTGCCAAGTCGCAAGGGTGGTAGGAGGGCCGCGGAGTAGCTGGTGGGGCAGGAGGAGGAGGAGGAGGAGGAGGAGGACACGGAAGGGTGAAAGGAGTACGGCAACCTGTTGAGTCAGACAATATCGCACGTTTTTACTAATGCGCCTTGGTTGTGTACAGGATCCTACCACGTCCCGGAATCTCCTGGGCTGGAAGCCACCCCCTCGCGGCCTCCTGGTCGCGTCGCACCGCCGCGGGATCGCTCACGGTAAAAAGGGTTCTCGTTACATTTTTTAGCTCGTTTACACTTTCTGTCTACGACCTACGGAATCAGAAGCTTATCGAGCATTCAATCGAGCGCCTTCAACGTCCTCGCTTCCAAACTTTTCTTTTCCCCTGAATACACTTCACCCCATGAACTCGTTCTTCTCGTTTCCAAACATTTTCAACTCAAATATGCTCCGAAATTTTTGGGTACGATTTTTTTTCTTTATTTTGAAAAAACAAAACAAATATTACGCGAGCAGATCGAGAAACGCAGGCGGAGGCTGCGATACGAGAGAACAAATGGGAAGGGCTCACGTCGATATTTTCCGAGATCGCTTATCCGTGAAGAAGAGGACGCGGCGCTGCAGCTTCACAAACGAGAAATCTCTCGTACCAACTGGCGCGGAGATTCGGACCGATGCACCGACCTCTTCATCTTTTCTCTGTTCTCGCTCTAGCATGCATTATAAACAAACAAGACACTCACACAGCGCGAGAGAGAGAGAGAGAGAGAGAGACTTTAGGATCGCGCGCTCGAATCCTCTGTATACGCTTTTCCCGCCCCGCGCTGTTTTTCTTTCTGTGTGGCCCTCTCGCTCTCTCAATATCTTTTCGGCTGTTCTCTCACTCGCTCGCCCTCCTATATCGATATATACCTCTCCTCGTGTGTGTGTGCGTATACATTAATGCTCTGGCCGAGCATCTGCCGCTCCGAGCAAGATCCGTCGAGATCTCGCTACGAGAGAGTTTGCGCTTCCCAGGCTCTGTCGATGCACCTGGTTCTTCTCGAGAGCATCGCCGAAACATCAGACGCACCATACTCGTCCACTCTATAGATATGCGTACCGAGCCTGACTCCCTTCCTCGACAGGACCATCCTTTATATACGCACACTCCATGTACCACCACTCATTGTATATTTAACAATTCTTACGAACGATGCTTCAGGAAATATTGTGAATTTCGTACGAAAATGGAAATTTTTCCAAATTATTTTAATTCATGGGGTTTTTATGGTGTACCAGGGTAGTTTTTTTTAAAATTGCATCAAAATTGGAACAGTCCACGAACGATATTCTATGAAAATTTGGATCAATCACCAGAATGAAAATTTTTTGGAATTATTTAAATTTATGGGGTTTTTATGGTGTTCCCGGGTAGTTTTTGTAAAATTGCATCAAAATTGGACCAGTCCACGAACGATATTGTAGGCGAAATTGGATCAATTGGAAAAATTGAACAAAATTGGTTATATTTTAATTGATGGGGTTTCAATGGTGCCTGAGATTATTTTTGCAATATCATACGAAAAATGTTTCACGCAACAATGCAATTGACTGAGTATTTATGAAATTTTGTCCAGGATTGAATATTTACGATTTTCTCGATCGATATTCCTTCCTTGAGAATATGTAATAAATATCCTATGGAGTATTTGAAGTGAACATTTATGGGAAACAATTTTACGTAATGATCAAGTTGAGGGTATATCGTCGATGCGTTATACTACTCGATCGTGGTTTTCCGCTTGGTTTTCATCTCATATTCTTAGGAACGCGTAACAGACACGTATAGCGAGATACATAAAGTTCGGGAAAAGTTTTTCGAGCTCTAGATATACTCTTGAACTTTCCTTATGCTCACGACCTGCCTCACCTTTGTCCTCCCCTTATGAGTTATGGGGTTTAAAGACTTGGAGAAAGAGAGCTGCTGTAAGAAGTTTGCGGGATTTGCTACCCTCGATTCGCATGGACCCGAAACCATCAGCAATAAGGCTCTCGAGATATTCGGAAAGTTTAACGCTGAATGTCTTCACCCCATTCATTTGCTGTTGCAAGGGGAAAGCGACCATTTGTCGAAATTGAAATATAGTCGCTTGCTCAATTGATTCATTGCCACTTTTTTACGACCTACCGCGACTTGATTTTATTTTTTTCAATTTTCATCAAATAAAAAACTTTTTTTTTCGCCATTACGTCGATCTTTTCGATTTTTTATTTTTGTCTCGCAGATGAAAATAATTATTTATTCTCTCGTATTGATTTCCATCTCGATAATATAACGAAGCTTTGTTCTTTCCTCTCGAATATTCAATGCAATAAGAATTCTTTTCTCCGGCCACTTGAAAAGTGAAAAAATTAATTCTACTCACGAATTTTTGTTTTTTTTTTGCTTTTTGTTTTTTTTTTGCATCTCTCAACGGCTCAGCCTCGAGATGATGATCCCCGTTGGCAAGTCCCAAGCCAGAAGGATGTTACGAAACTTGCATTGTCACGTATACCAAGGATTTCGTGTAAATGCGCACAAGCAAACTCCAACATCCGTTTATATGGCCAAGATACACATACGCATGGGAGAAGCGAATGAAGGGGAGAAAAACGTGAGGATGCAGCTCATTACGACAGCTGTCTTTGGTGTGGGAAAAGCTCGGATACGCTGCATCGATGAGAGGATACCAGAGATCCAAGTTTAAACTTTTGCTTGGGCATGTGAAGCTGCGAAACCGCGGGGGTCCAGATATTAACGGAAATCAGCGAGAACCCGCACCCCAATACTCATTTTTCCTTTCATATTTATACAAGAGAGAGAGAGAGATCAGACAATCCTATTATTTATTTCCTCTAATATCATCGATCGTGACTGATTTATTTCGCACTCGCTCGTCCCGAAATGTAAAATATAAAAATACAAATTTCTGCCAAGACTTTGCTGGTAAAAAAAATTGATAAAATAATTCTTGAATAAAATTCTTTCGATAATAATAATTAATAAATCGAAAAATAATTGAAAAATAAAAATAAAAATAAAAAAAAGCTTTTAAATCGATGGCAAAATATTCTGGTGTCGAGAAAAAATTACTTAACGAACCGTCGCGACTATATTTTCTTCCCGCTGATAGAAAAAAATTGAGAAAATCAATGAATTACTGAATTTTGGAAAAAAAAATTACGCGAAATCAAATTTTTCCACGGAACGCAATTTTTTAATGAAATTTTCTGTTAAAACGTCGGACGAGGATTTAGATCGAAAATCGCGAGAGAAAAATGCGTACATATGGATCGAGCAATCAGTCGAACAAAGAAAGATTGTATTCCATGTTTCGGAGAGAGAGAGAGAGAGAGAGTGAGGAACGATCATTGGCCGACAAACAGAAACTCGTAATCTCGCTATTTATCACAGGATGCGGCCCGGATTGGAGGCGAGCCGGGCGCGTAATAAACTTCACGAGTCTCACGTGGTGCGTGTATGTTGTTACGTTTTTTTTTCTCTCTCTCACTTTTTTATTTACGATTCATTGTCGCGAGAAACGTCCAATGAGATTCGGCAGCTGTTTCGGCGCCCGAGTTTGGAAAGAAAAAAGGATGAGACGCCCAGGATTGAGAAGGAAATTATGGCGATTGATAAAATCGGTGCAAGAAAAAAAAATGCAATTTTTCATCGGATATTTATTATTTATTAATTAGCTATTATTCTGAAATCGTATGAACATTTGTACATGTGTTTTGCATCATGAGGTACTTGTGTATGGCATCGTCAAAATACATAGTTCACAAATGTATTATTTCATATTATCGATAACTTTTATTCGCTTTCGTTTGTGTTGTTTCTTTTCATTCAATTATTTCTTATTCGTACTGTCATTATTATTATTATTTCTTTATTAAATTAATTATTACTTAATATTCCGTTTGGATCGCGTATTCTCGTCTCGTCGCGGGCAGTGAGCTTCTTCCGTCTTCGTAGTGGTCGGCCATCGTTCGCGTCTACGCATTAACATCTATATATATGTATAAAATCGAAGAATCGAAAGAAAATCATTTTTTCTTGCTCGTCGAATAATTTTTCACTCTCGTTTCGTCTTCGTCCATGTTTTTGTCCTTAAATGGCAGAAATCGTGTGTCGAAACAAAATTCCATTCGTTTTTTAATTATCGTGGAGCGATCTTTTTTTTTCTCGCCATTTTTGCTGTTTTTGTTTTTTCGTTCTGTCTCTGACCTCTAATTTTACTAGTCTAAGTAATAATTAATTGACGCGCTGTCGCGGCGCCACTCGATATCTCCTTCTCGTCGTCAATGAGAATGTTAAACCTGCGGAGATCAGTTTAAGTAGAATTTATGCCTAACTAGTAATTCAAGTGGATTGGCAAGAAAATAAGTCGAATGGTCGATTGAAAAACCTGCAAAAATTCGTTTTATATATTTGCCTTTTTCTAACGATTATCAAAACCCGAGTTGTCATCGTAGATTCTCAACAATTGACGATTCATATAGAAAAAATTCGGTTTCGGTTCAATTTTTCGCGGTGAGCATTTTTTTATTCATTTCAATTTCGAATTCATTTGAGATAATAACAAACGTTTATCTTAATCCACCAATTAATCAATTATCCATCGCACTTACTCGTTGATTCTTCATTTTCTCTCACTCGTTCGTTATCCTACAATTTATTCATATTTTTTTTGTATATATAAATATTTTTTTCGTGTACTACCAAATAATTAAATGAAAAGAACCAAAATATTTGGCTGACGTAAGAAAAATCGTGGAAAATCAACGCGATGACGCGTGGAGCGTCGCCTCTTGAATTCTTTAAATCTCTCGCATCAATTCTTCGAGATAAATCGCTCAATATTGCTTCGTCATCAGGTGGATGTTCCCTAAACCTAATAATAATAATTAATGATAATAATAATAATGATCATGAGCGTTTGATACTCGAAACGGCGAATTGACACAATAAAATGAAAGGAACGAGTACAACGCACGAGAAACCTCGTAATTATTAATTATCTCTGTTTCTCTTCATTTTTGTTGGTCGCAAATAATGCGCGTTTATCGTCGATTCGAAGCTCAATTATAAATCTTGCTCCTATCGAGCATATTTAACAATTTTCTAAATTTAAGGAATGCCCAAATTTATCTCCGCACAGTAAGAGACAATTATATCAAGTTACAGCGTACAATTTCTCGATTATTAATAATAATACACTGTGACATAATATTTCGACTCGAAGTTCTGCACAATTCGATCGATTTATTTAATGCCCATGATCGAACTACGAAACAGTGATATTTTCTCGATAATCAAATTCCCCAAAAAGAAGAAAAAAAAAACGTCAAAATTTCGAATATTTTCGAAACGAGAGTAAATTGTAAAATCATACGTAGCGATTGTGAAGTCGTGAATAAATAAATAAAAAGAAATTCGTTTGTTTTGTATTGGTGAAATAAAATATATTTATAAAAACAGAATAAAACACATATAAAATAATACAGGTCGTATAATTATCTTCGTCATAGTTGATCGTCTTTCTCATATCTCGTCGAATAACGGCCGTAATAGAGGAACAGAAACCACGTGTCGTTATTAAATTATTAGCTAATTGTTGTCGCGAATGGAAGAAAACAAAAAAATGGTGTGCGGATAAGCACTAGACTGGTAATAGACCAGGCGAACATTTTACAAATTCTCGTAAATATAGTCATTTTGTTCGTTTGTTTTTATTTTTATTTATTTATTTTTTTTCATTTTTTTTTTCATTATTTATGGCACAAGTGAATAAGAATTTTTCATCGTACGGGTCGGGTCTCGAGGCAGTTTCAATCTTTCGCATTAACATTTTAAATCGGCAACGAAAAAAATGAAAAAATTAAACATGAAAAATAGGTCGATTACGAGGAAATAAAAGAAAAAACGTACAGTTTGGCACGACCCATTGGCAGTTTCGTACTGTCTTTGAGGTTTATAAATATTAAAACGCACACACACATGGGCTCGATGTGTGTGGATAATTAATATACGTAGGAATGGTCGTAACGAATCACTGAGCGCACACGAATGTCTGTCTTTGTTGTGCGAGGCCGAAACGCTTTTGGGGCGTGAGCTTTTTTATACTCTATATTTTTTTTGCTTAATTTTTTTGTGTTTTTTTTTTTTTTGTTTTCTTTTATTTATTTTTTATTTCTGGCCATTCGTACCGGAGGAATGCCCGAGTCATTAATCCTGACTTTATTTAATATTTCTCCTAATTAAGATTGCTTCGCACAGTAAAATGCCCTTTGACACGATATCATCGTTTTAAATGAGAAAGAAAAGAAAAGAAAAAAAAAACGGTCGCTTATGCGGTTTGATTATGATATGGAAGTAAAAATATGTATCGTCTCGTGTTTCATCATTTTCATTAACTATATAAACTGAGTAGACAGTAATACTGTTTGATATGTCTCTAATGTACGTTCATCTATTTATATTAGATTTTTCATCTCTCATTTATCGCTTTAATGCTCTATTACACGCACGTTTTGAGTTTATTGGCGGAGGATTAGGAATTATAGGAAATTCGGTCAATAACAATCAAGAATTATTTACCCTGGGATATGATTCGATATTTCTATATATATAATTTTATTTCTTCTATTCATCCAATCGTCAATCCGTATATTTGATATTTTTTTTCCAATGATAAAAATAACAAAAGAAGCCTGTAAATAATTGCGGAATAAAATGAAAGATGACGTTGCAGTTTGCATCGTTGAAATGCAACAAAATTCATTTTCTACTTTGCCAAAGATCATGATCAAAATTCAGAATTAAATAGCGATGATAGATCGATTTTTGTCGGTGAAAAAATAAAACGGCTGGAAAATTGTAGATAATTTAAAAAAGTATATTTTTCCGGTGCATTCCAAAGTTGCGAAATTCTGCATGATAATAAAAAATTATTCTGAATAAAAAGAGATGATAAGGAAGTTGAGGTCCGCGCAATAAACTCTGTACATTAACAATATTATTATTGCATTGGCTTTATAATTCACGTCGTCATAAACATCATTTCGCTTTCATCGATAATTCCTGAACTCTGAGGTAGTCTGTTCTGGGATATTTACGTAGTTTTAGATGGCAAGAGGCTATAATGAGTTATCGGTTTATTAACAACTATAATGCTATGTACAAAAAATTATTGAGAGACCTCGTCGCGGAGTGATATATGTATATATGTATATTAATATATTTTGTCCGTATGTATATATGTAAATAAATACACGATATGTATATATATATATATATATATATATGAATTTACACATACATGCGATACATTAGTGATGTTTGTGTGGGGTGTGTTGCGCGGGAATGCATAGGGTGAAGGTAGAAAAATGTGTGACTTGAAATTTGAATGAAAATCAAAAAAAAAATTGATAAAAAAAAAATTTCTTCAACGAGTCCAACCAATTATTACCAATTATTTTTCTCCAAACAACAACGAGACGAAGCAGAGCCACGAAGCTCTGCTCATAAAACACAACACACTTCTTTCACTTTATTTTTCTTTTTTTATTCCCTCAGAACAGAAACAATGAATGCCCGTAAATTTATCAATTAAATAAATCAACGATCAACAAAAAAGCGCATTTTCGCAATGGCAGGTAAGTAAACATTAATGCTCCCAAGTGCGAGCAACCCACGAAAAAACTTAAACGAGCTCTTCACCTCAAAATCTCACATTCCTCTGTGTCTCAATGTATCTGTCATATTTCTGTACAAATATCACTCAAACTTTATCATATAGTCATACGTGAGTGTTTCTTCGTGTACTCGCGTGCCCTAAAGGTGGCGCTGCGTCTTATCAGAGAGCAGAAGGGAGCGAGCAAGAAGGATCAATCATTTAAAAAAGAGATCGAGAGTCCTGGGGAATCTCGTTAATGATGAAAAAACTTGGCACGGAAGTGGACAAATTTGTACCAATTGGAAAGCGATTTTAATCGCTCGAAAACTTTAATTTTACATTTTTCCATCAACCCAGTAAATTTTCTAATTTTTAACAAAAAGAAGAAAAAAAAACGTAAAAAGTCTCTCGATCTATTTTTTCAAATTTCCTTCAAAATATAAATTTTGTATGACGCACGCTATAAAATACGAGCATCGTGGACAAGTTCCGCAATCATTTTCTACTCGATCACATCAACTCAATAGTTACGATATTAATACAATAATAATAATAATATTAATAATAATAGTAATAATCACATGTGTGTGTGTGTGAGTGGGAACTGCCAATTGATTTGGATCGCTGAGACAGCACCCACGAATGTCAGGGCCGTGGCAAGCCACGACTCAACCCTTTGACAATGTCGTAGACATGTTGAAAAATAATAATAATAATAATAATATGGCTCTACATTTAACGTATTTTGTACAATTGATAAGTTTCGAAGGTTTGAAATCTCTTCGATATTTGTTAAAATAGTTGGTCGTATTTCCAACGACTCGATTCGCAATTCGCGCGACTAAATGGCTCGCCCCGGGGAAACAGAAAAGATGAGACTGTTTTTTTAATTAAGAATTCGCGATTTGCAGAGTCGAGCTTTAGATTTTTTTGTTTTTTTTTTTTCAATTATTTGATCGACCACGAAAATCACGGCATTCTGAGGATTTTTAGTTTTGAACGTCCAGAAAAATTTGACGGTACAAAAATCGAACGGCCTTTTTTTTATTGGATTGGGAAAAAAATGGACGTGCACTCGGAAACGAAAAATATCTCTCTGGTCTGCCCCAGGACGCCTAATGAGGCTTTTCTGGTACCGAGCACGGTCCCAGCCATGACGAAATAAATATCGTTGAGCAATAAATGCAACAGCTCTCTTTCCTCAAGGATTTTTCCATTCGCGTGGACATGCAGGTGAAAAATAAATGACGAAACGTACAAATGCCCTTAGGATGACTCGTAAAAATTTGAAGGGACTTAATTTTCGAGAAAAATGAATGAGGAAAGAGAAAATGAGACTCTGTGGTTTTTTCTCCTTGAGAAAAAGTATTTCAAGATCCAACATTGCGTGACACGAAAATTGGCTCAAAGTTGCTTTGTTAAAATGATTTAAAAAAAAGAATGGGATCGCGCAAGGTATGCATTAGTCGATATTTTTTGGAGGGAGTTAGTAAAAATGAAATGATAGTTGTTTACCCAACAGCCGAACGGTTGATTATGCTCTCAAGTGCAAATTGTGATGATTGGCAGGCTTCTTCTTGTGCCTGTCGAGATGCTTCATCATGTGATCCTTCCTGATGAAACCCTTGCCGCAATTATCACAGGCGTAAGGCTTTTCGCCAGTGTGTAGGCACATGTGCCTTCTGAGGTCTGTTTTATGGTTGAACTGTTTGGGACATATCTCACACTTGTACGGTTTGTCGCCGGCGTGTTTCTGAAGATGCTCGGCGTGTAGATACTCGAGAGGGAAACGTTTACCACATTGATTGCATTTGAAGGGTTTGTCACCGGAGTGGAAGCTCTTGTTGTGTTGCGTGAGGTAACAAGCTTTGTTGAATAGCTTGTTGCACTCGATGCACTTGTGAAATCCTTCCTGGGAAATGTAGTGAGATCCGGTATTGGTGCTGGTAACTTGATGCTCCTTGGTAATGAGTCCGTTGGCTTTTTTTTTCTCACTCGGTGGGTGTCGATATCGCTTGACGATATTTGGATTGATTTCCTCTTTGCCTTGTCGCTGGGGTACGTTGTTGTTGTTGGTTTCGATGGGACGATGTTGTTCGTTGGAAATTTGTGATTTAGCACTGTCGTTTATTTGCTCGAGCTCATCGACACGAAGATGCTGCTGATCCATCTCGATACTGTTAGGATGAGATGCCACGCCGATTTCCATGCTCGTCAGCGACTCGTATGTTGGCGGTGAATTAGCATAATTATCGTAATTCGCGTTAGAGGTTACGAAAGACGATCCGTCCTGAGGTATGATAACCTCTGGGCTTAGCCCCCCCACGTTGACTGCCTGCGATTCGTTGTGACCTTCGAGGTAGTCGGTTATGCCGAATGGTGCAAAGTTCGACATTGGCCTCTGGTGGTTACTGAAGGTCCCGAAACCCGGTAATGTAAGGTCCTGGTTCTGCTGCTGTTGTTGATGCTGCGACTGCTGGTCTTGTTGGTGATGCGAATCTTGAGGAATCTCATTACCAATAGTAGTTAGCTGGCTGGTGATAGACTCCAGCAGGCCCGGGATGCTGGTAGTAATTGTAACGTGGGGGGGCAAGGCGTTTGGGTACGGCTGATGAGGCATCGAAGTACCCCCCATCGGTGGCGAAATCATTGAGGGTACACCCGCCATTATGGGCAACGAAGAATTCGTGGGGTGGTGGTGGTGGTGGTGGTGGTGGTGGTGGTGGGGCGATTGTTGATGATGATGGTTGTCGTGGTGTTGGTTGTGCAGATGATGATGATGATGATGGAGGGATCCCATTGGGGAAGGTGAACTCAGATGCTGAGGAGGGGGCGGTGGTTGCATGGGGGACATGGGGGAACTCATGGACTGGTGGGCCACCAGTTGGGACGGCGAACCTATTGATAGCGGATGCTGTACCAACTGGGGAGAGGACGAACCCATTTGTTGATGGTGATGATGCGGAAGGTGCTGAGGATGCGAGCCCATTGGCGACGGGACGGGTGAATTGAGGCCCACCATTGTGGAGCCCATGTGGACCGTTGAACCCGACACCGGCGGTAGCTGCTGCTGCTGCTGCGTTAGGATCACCGGCGAAGAGTCGCTGCTGTTGCTGTTGCTGCCGTTGCTGGAATTGCTGGTGGTGTAGAGATTGGTTGGCGTGTTGAGCAGGCCCCTCGCCGCCTCGCCCGAGGGACCTGCCATCAAGTTTGGGGGACTCCCCGAAGTTGATAACTCTGGTGATCTCGATGCTCCCCCGCCTCTTGCACCGTGTCCCAAATTAGGATCTCTGCTGGGATGATGATGCGCGCTTATCGGCATATTAGCTGGATCCGGCATGTTGCTCTGTTTAACAGCATTTTTGTGCAACGTTGTGTTGTAGTGCCGCTTCAAATGTCCAGAACTGGTGAACCACTTGTTGCATGCTGTACAATTGTACGTCTTTGGTCTGCGCGCTTCGTTACTTTTCCATGATTGATTGCCAATCGGTGGAGCCTTTTGCGGTTGTTGCAATACTCCGGGAGCCATTTGATGAGTGGTCATTGGTTGAGTACTCGTAATAATGGGTGAACCCGGGTGCCTCGGCGGTTCTACGGGTAAATGTTGACCGCGTAGAAATTGACTTTGATCGGGTATCGGCGATACACTGTCGATAGGTCCCATTGGCGACAATCCAGGATGATACTCGTGAGGTTGACCCGGCGGCCAGCCCAGCATCGAGCTCACCGAATGGGGACCACCTCTCGTTGGCTGTTGCTGTTGCTGATGAGGAATCACGTGTTGTTGTTGCTGTTGCTGTTGATGGAGCTGCTGCATCTGCATTTCTTGCTGATGAAGCCTCATGAGCTCTTCCTCGTATCTATGAGTCTGGACTTTGTGAGAATCAAGATCGAGGATTTCAGCCTGTTCCTCGGGCTCTTGTTTCACATCAATTTTAGCGGAAGATCGGCCACCGTTGTACTCGTAGCCAGTTTGTTGCTGCTGTTGCCCACCTTGCTGATTACTCTGCGACGGCGAAGTGTGCATCTGTTGTTGCTGTTGTTGTTGTTGTTGTTGCTGTTGTTGTTGTTGCTGCTGCTGCTGTTGTTGCGGACTACCACTCAGTTGCTGATACTGCGTCTGGCCCGGATATGATCCCGGCGACGTAGTATGATTCACTCTGACATGTTCACCCAATTGTAACGCGTCTTCGAAAACACTACCGCATTTATCACACTGTAACGGTGGGCTTCTCGGACTTGTCGAGCTCACTGAGTTGGCACATTCAGCAGGAAAGTGTTGCTGATGCTGATATGGATGATATCTTCCGTAATTAGCCGGATTGGCATTGTTCGAGGCGTCCTCATGGTTCGGCGAATAATGATGGAGCAAAACATAAGCCGGATCGTTCGGCACGAAATAACTAGTGTCAAACATCGGAGCTTGGAAGTGGCTACCGTAGTTCTGAACTCCTCCTGATCCTGGTGCCTGCTGATGCTGCTGTTGTTGTTGCTGTTGCTGCTGCTGCTGGACCCTCTGAAGTGCGTTTTGTTGCTGTTGTTGTTGTTGTTGTTGTTGCTGCTGCTGCTGGGATGAGACTGGTCCTCCGGAGGGTGGCCTCGACGAAGGCTCGCTCGAATCAGCAGCTGCACTCACGCTATCCCTCTTTGACATGAGACCATGACCACCGTTGTTATGATTACCCGCCTTGTTGTTGTTGTTATTGCTCTCCTCCTGTTGTGCCTGATTAGCCCATTGGATCAATAAATTTTCTTGGTGATAGCGCAGATGCACCTCCAGACTCTTATCGCTCTCAAAGTTTACACCACAATCCTTGCAGTGATGCTCGGGATTGGTGCTTCCACTTACGTATTGTTGTTGTTGCTGCTGCTGCTGCTGAAGTTGCTGCTGCTGCTGCTGCTGCTGCTGCTGCTCGACACTCGTCATTTCACTCATATTGTCTTTGTAGTCGATCAGTAATCCACCTTATATTTTTTCGTCGATCTTGGCGTCGAGAAAAAATACAAGAGATCTTGGAGAGTGGGAAACCGTTCTCTCTTCTGCTTTGCCACCGCAAACAGCGTCTCTTTCTCCCTCGTGTGCTGACACCGGTAAATCGCACACAAGGCACTTGCCACTTGCTCGAGCTCTCAGTGACTCTCGCTCGCGCGCACCCGCACTCACTCACGCACAGCGACTCGGTAAGACCGGAAAGACGAAAAAGAGAGAGAGAGAGAGAGAGAGAGAGAGAGAGTGAAAGAGAGGGAAACGGATAGTTTGGCGTGATCGATGGCTCGAAAATTCCAACGCGCGACCGATAAAGCTCGCTCTTCGAGTCCTCCTTGAATTTCTTTATTTTTTCTTCACTCAAGCTGTTGGCACTGAGCACGAGCCCAAATGTGACACATTCACAACACACATGAATCAACGCAAACTTCCAACACAGTTTGCGCTGTAATTATAACGAGTCCCACAGCACACGTAGCGCAAAGTGTATCCACCGTGTTTCCGCAGAACACAAGGTCGTTAAAAGTTAAAAAAACCAATTAATCAAAAACCAAATGATGGATTTAGAAAAGAAAAAAACCATAAACGTTTTTTCTACATGTATCATATGATCGCTTTGGAGGTTGGTAAAAAAAATTCGAGTTGGTATCGATAGATTGTCGGAGCGCTGAAGCAACCTGTCGTGAGCGTGATCGGTGTCATCGTACTCGTAAAACACGACGTGCACTGACTATCACGAACGAGCCAACGATCGCATTCATAAATAAACGAAAAAAAAAACAATGATTTTTTTTTCGAAATAAAACAAATAAATAATTAAATGAGAAAAATAAAAAATG
The DNA here is from genome assembly GCA_030522525.1 of Campopleginae sp. 14b. Taxonomy (NCBI): domain Eukaryota; kingdom Metazoa; phylum Arthropoda; class Insecta; order Hymenoptera; family Ichneumonidae; species Campopleginae sp. 14b. The sequence continues at coordinate 20,838 of JAPYYS010000629.1, read as the reverse complement.
GACGGCTGGCCGGCCTTGACGGATCACATGGTTAACGACGATGATTTCGTCTCAATATAAGTTACCTCGGTATGACGAAAAAACCTCAAGTCTATATTCGGAGCCAATTATTTGGTTAACCGTTCCAAGTAATTACTTCCGATCCATGTTCGTAAATCATTATCGTCACAAAGATTGTTGCATCTTTGGGCACTTCTGCATCGTACACATTTCTCACTGAGTTTATCGCGTCGAACCTTTCATCGGTTCTCCGTCGTCGTTAAAAATGTTGAAAAATCCGAAAAATTCGCTTCACACCAGCTGATTTATTTTCAACAAATTATTATTTTGAATTAATTCGCCGAATAATCGAACGAATTTGTCAAATGACGCGATAGATCGTCGATGTTCTTCTCAGGTCGGAGCACGTACACACACACACACACGCACACACACATACACACACACAATGCAGCAACGGAATAGCTTGTAAACAAGAGGAGCGCGTATACACCTCGAAGCACTACCCCTTTACTGTGTCTGCTCTAGTATACTTGACCGGCGTTATTCTTTATTTCTCCCACCACTAAAGAAACAACCCTTTGGTATCAGTCGGAGCGAAGAGAGTCTTGTTATCCGACGAGGGTTTTTGTTTAACGTTTGGACCGCGTGTCGGTTTAACTTGGCACATGAACGCGGAGAACGGTTGAGAGCAATGCACTAAGTAGTGGCTCTCTTGTATGGGCACGGGGTTTGTTGAAGAACGCGTGGACGAATGTTGATAGACCCGCGTCCCACGAACGCCGGCACTGTTCTGTCGGTTGAAATTCCAGAGTTTCGAGTCCTGAGGGGTTCCTCGCGCGCGCCAAGGCACACCGGTGACTCGTTCTCCCTCTCTTTTCCTTTCTCAGAGTCTCTCTCTCTCTCTCTCTCTCTCTCTCTCTCTCTCTCTCTCTCTCTCTCTCTCGCTCCGTGCTACCCCTTCTCTCTTTGCTTGCCTTCTCGCCCCTTCCGACGACGCTGTTCCGTCTCGCCGAGGACGCCGAGCTCTTTGCCACGATTCTCCTGCCCCCTCTCTCTTCTCTTCGTCTCATTGGGTCTCGCTCGCTCGCACGGTACGTCGCGACGCCCGGACGTCCAGAGCAACCGGCTTCGAGACAGCCAACCAAATTTCGAGATGTCGAGCTCTCTTTGCCCCACCGAAGCGATCACAGCGCTCGCTCCTTGCCCCTCCTCGCAAAGCTTACTACGACGACCACCGATGCCCACGCCGTCGTGAAGGACAAACCTCCCAATATATATCTATACTGACAACCAAGAGGGCGTAACTAACGCTTTCCTTTTAAGGAGAACCCGCCAAATCACTGCCTTAAGCTTCCAAGTCATCGATACACAATTCGCCTGTGGTGTTCGTCTACATTCGTCTACACATATTTATCCTGTAGGATTTAGCGTGCTCGCTCCTTGTCTCGCACACTCCGAGCTCGTCGTTTCTTCTCGCTTCTGCCTCCGTTTCTTCGTTTCGCTCTCTACAATCTTTCCTCACGACGCGGTGGTGTATTCGCACCCCCGCGCACCCAATCCCGACCTTCCTCTCTCTCTCTCTCTCTCTCTCTCTCGCTCAGCGAGGCTCTTGTGCTCGAGAGAGGGGACTCCCTTGTCACCGCCGAACCCCTTCGCCGGCCACGTTCGCGTTTGCCCAACGCCAAGATATTAGAGCAACGGAGAAAACCACCAAAGAGAGTAACGAGCATAGTTTTCGTACACGGGAGAAAGACGCCGAGATACCAGATGAGGGCGACTCTCCTCCGACCGAGCAAGTGCCGCGTCTCCTCTGCTCCGACACCGTCAGACCAACGCGCCCACACTATCACCATTTTCTTCCTATACACACTTTACATTTTAAACAGAATCCCCCAATAAAAACAACAAAACTCACAAGGACCAACATTTTCCTCATTAATTATAAATCACTTCGTTATCAAATTCATTGTCCGAGCGAAAATTAAACAAATTTCATTATTTAAGAAAAAAATGAAAAAATAGGGCAATCGAAAAAGATTAAAAAATTCAAAAAAATTGGGATTTATCAAATTTCGTATATATAATATAATATATAATGAAACTTGAACATATAAATATTATATTGATATCAATATTAACTTAATCATTGAAATATTAATTTTATAATATTTATATTAATAATATCTAATTTATTTTAATTTAATTAAATACAATAATTTGTGTCAAGAGACGTGGCAAGGGCTCATAATATAATATTCTCTCTATTTTGATTTCGCAATGGAAGCTCCTTAAAATTTTGACTATTACGAAACATAACGTAGACACAATGTGGAGCTCCGGAACTTGGAGAAACCGAAATGTATGGCCACAACACGTTGAAACAAAGCAGTTTCCCGAACAGTTGAGTCGATAGACGTCGCACTGGTAAAAGTTGATTGAAACTTTGCAGCACGAATTTGACAACGCGCAGCGCAACTTTGGTCAGAAATAAATTTCTCGTAGAATTCAAGGAGACTCCTCGTTGTATTTTCAACGTTTTTTCTTTTACATATACGAGGAAATTTTTCCAATTTGGTTGAGCGCGCGTTCTTGAAATTCTACATCTCGGAATGAGGCCTTGAAATTCAATGATGCTCGGTATTTTGATCGCGTAGTCTAATCTCGTCTCAACCGCGCCATTATATATATGAGGAAAACGAGTATTTTAATGATAGAATTCTAACGAGGTACTAGAATCGCGTTTTAGTGCTCAACTCGTCTTAGCAACGTCGACTTTATTCTGAGCAGTATGAAAATGAGATTTGGAATATTTGGCGCAGGAAGTAATGAAACAGATAAACGATTTAATTTCGAGTTGAATAAAGGATTTTAAAAAATCGAGCTCGAATCGTCTGCGACGGTTTGCCTCCGGAAAGCGCGAGATGCAACGCTCCTGGCTCGCGCATCTTGCTGCGTATATATCTTCGAGCAACAACGCTGCCTCGACAAACCCGCGCTCGAACCCTTGCCGTGACCTTCGCACCGTATAGCTCGAGCCAATAAAAAAAAAGTGGGTAACCTTGCATTTTTTGGAAGCACCTTTTTTCTTGCCTCTTTCACCCTTCCGAGAGCTCCGCGCGCTTTACTCTATACACGTGCAGCTCAACCTTTGCGAACAAACCGTTGAGTTACACTCGATGCACCCACGCGGGGCGCACTTTGCATATTTGGATCAGGAGGGTCACGCAACCGAGACCAGAGACAACGATTCCGACGTTCGGAAGGAAAAAAAAAATATTCAGCCAATTTCTCGATCGATCTTAATTCGATTTTTTCAAGAAAACGACAAATTTTCCATTATTAAAAATAAAAAAAAGTTTTTTTTCACGTCATGGGGGAAGAAAAAGCCTGAAAATAATTCTTAATGATTCGTCGATAGTGCTCGTTAATCGAAATCCTTGAAAACCCAATCAGTAGAGGTCGAGCTGCCGAGGAGACCACAAGACATTCGCCAGGTCGTATTGCAATTCTCTTTGTATCCTTTTATTGTGGTTCGTTCATTACGCGTCATTATAAATCGATTATATAATGCATCAGGTATTCTTTCTCGCACCTTTGTAATTAATTCTCGACTCTCATTTTCACTCGCTAGGTCATATAACTCCGACACATTGTCTGCCACATTAATGCGTTACATTCCTCGAAGGAGTAATCGAATTTGACCAGAAAAAATGACAACTTTCGAGCCAGAAGTCCTCGAGAGCCATTTAAAATTGAGTCATCATTTTTTCCTCGTGTCCCACTGTCTCGAGCATGTTTAGTGATAAATCGAACGCACAATATTCTCTGTAATTATATTTTTTGCTTGTTTATCGATGAAATTATTATTTTTTTTTTTTTTCAGAGAAATAAAAAATTGCGAGAACGAAATCGATAGTCAGACAAATTGCATTTTTTTGGTGTTTAGATAGCGAGAGAAGGGGAAGTTGATGGAGTCAAATTGTGGATGACCAGGGATTCGCGCGAACGAAGGAGCAAAAGGATAAACATATCTATATGTTTGTACTATATATTATTTGGGCATATATAAGCGAGCGCACATTAATTTCCGTGCTAACGTTATCGCAACCCCTCGTCGCTGGCCTAAGTGTCGGATTTGGATAACGCTAACTTAGCAACGCCCGGGGTTGGCGACTCTATCTCTCTCTCTCCCTCTCTCGCTTTCTCCGAGTCTTGTGAAATCCTGGCGACCCTCGATCTCGCCCTCCCAATCTCTCTTCGCTCCCATTTCTAGATTGCATGCATATAGATATAACGAAGCATGTCTACATGGGCATTTCCATGCTTATTGAATCCGCTCGATCAAGACAAAAGTCGAATATTTTCTTGCCATTAGGATTTTCCATTATTTTACCAATTTCTCGATCGATTTAGAAGGAAAATCGTTTTTGCTTGACAATGATGAAGAAATTTTGGTTTTTCCTTTGCCAAAGACCATTATTTATATTTAAAATAAAATTGCGATGATGAGACGATCGGTTTTTCTCCCCAGAGCAATAAATCAGCTTGAAAAATTGTGATTATTTTAAAAATGAAATAAATTATCGAAAGAAATGATTTTATTTATCAAACTCGTCCGAAACGTCAAGGAACCAAAAAAAAAGCATGGATTTCCGATTTTATAAGATAATGCGATTCGAAGAATTGAAATAAATGACATAACAATAGAATAAAAATATATTATTTTTTCGAAGCTCGTTCGAAAGGATTAAGGCAACCTCCTAATGGGATTGGTCACAAAGAATTGATTTTCTTTTTCAATGTACACTAATTGTATAGCATTCAGTTATCCTTGAAAATTTTCATGCAGAATTTTAGGTAAGAAGGGGCGTCACAGAAAGGACGAGATTGAGAGCCTAAGCCTCTGGTATAACACCAGAGAGAGAGAGTGAGAGAGTGTAAGGGAGGGGGAGGTACACAGATATCCACATAGACATAAAATTTCCACATATACTCAGCCTCGGGAGCCTCATCGTAGCTGGAAACTCGAAGGAGAAGGGTGAGCCAGTTGGGAGCCAAGATTCTCCTCTGCCGTGTCAGATTGAATCAGCCTGAGCAACGAAAAGCCTTCCTTCTCTTATTCTAGATTTACCCTAGCAAGCCTGGAAACGGTCCGAGGATTTTCGGTGGTCGACGCGTCGAGCTGACCGTGCCACTATCAGCCAGATATTCGCTGGCGTGGCGTTTGCCTCCCATTTTATTAAGGAAATCCACAGTCAACCTCTACAACTTTTCCTCTCCCGTGCTCTCTCTTCTCACACATCTCCCCATTTTTCTCTTTTTGCTTGCACCGCCTCGCGCTTTCATCCTTTGCATACAGAGATTTCTCGAATCGTGGACTCGCACCCTTCGCCTTCATGCGCCACTATAAAGGCGTCCTTACAAATAAAGAACATCGAGAAATTTTTTTTATTAAAAATCAATAAAATTTAATGAACTGAAAAAAAAATGAATTTATTTAGATACCAAATTGATAGATTTTTATTTCTTCCAAATAATTTCATTTTTATTTAATTTATAAATATTCTGAAGAGTTCTTTTTTTTCTGTGGGCCCGATAAAAAATTTGTATTCACATTTTGGCTCGAGATTCTTTGAACGTGGCAAAAAGTTTACAAGATTTTGTGCTACTTTTTCAGGTTTTGCTTTTCCGAGGAAGAATCGTATTAAAAGGAAGAATTAATTTGTAGTTGGATGAAATTTCCGTTGGGCCGGTCTGAAATACTTGATGGCCGGGGAATGTATGTGTGTGCGGGTTTTCAAGGTCCGCATAGCCAACGAGCTCGTAAACACAGTTTACAGCATTTATATCATGTGTGAATCTAGCGATCTCGGTAGTGTACGCGACGACGCCTTAGAGGATGGGAGTTTCCGTGAGTATTCGTGTCTTCCGAGTTCGGTATCAAATTTTCTTTCGTCTCATAAGATCCCGAGGAGGAACTTTTTTTTTTTTTCAAGAGGTTTTGGAGCGGACGAGCAAGAATAATAATAAGAGATGCGATGAGAGGCGCGAGTATTCAAAGATTTATTAAGAAATCGTGAAAGTTGATTCGTAAATGTTTCGTCGACGAGCCACCGGTACGTAAATATTGGTAAACTAATTTTTTTTTTATTTTACATATGGAAAAATATGCCATCTCGATCATATCGTCGTTTTTATATTAAATATTTATAACGAGAAATCCCGAGTCAATATAAATGCCCGGCCTATGGATCAACTTTGAATCTTCCGCAATACTTTTCCCTGCGCCGATTCAATGAATTAAAAATTCATTAATTATTCATTTGGTGTCATTATTCTCCAAACGTCGATGAATATTAAATCCTCTCCATTATCCATGCCGTTATCATTTCGCGTCGACCACTCGCGCTCCCAACTCTTCTCTCCAATATATACTATTTCGTCATGTTGAAAACAATCGACTCTCAAGCACCAAATCAATCCAAACACCGAATGCTCATTAATATATTTTATTTATATTATTTAATAGATTATTTAATATATTAAATAATATGTTCATATAATTATGTTAATTCTATGAACATATAATTAAAATAGATAAAATGGAAAATAAAAATTACACGGAAATTAAATATAAATAAATTCAATTAAAATGAAATTGAAATAATTATATAAATATAATTCATATAATTATAGAAAGGAATAATTATTTCGATTATATTTCAATTTTAAATTTTAATTAAATATTTTACTTAAAATTTGTATTTATACAAATTAATTGAATTTTAACTTTGATAGGTATGAATGAAATACTGGCTCGAAAAAGTTTGGAAAGCTGGATCGTATGACATGGAGAATACGCACAAAAATTGGCTCCTTTTTTGGTCCATGCTCAACCCCCTCCCCCAAATGGTTTATAATTTATTTTGGTATTTCGCGTTCTATATATAGTCGTTGTGTTAGGAATTCCAGGATCGTTCTGGCACGTAGATGAGTATAAATGTATGATTGCCGACTTCTTATAAATACAACGAGTGTACGAGAGCAGGAATGGAAAGAAAGAAGAAAAAAAAATAGGAAGCCCCGCGCGTGAAAGGGGAGGAAGAAGCTGAGAAAATGACGAAGAAGAAGAAACAGCCGAAAAAGGGCTGCCCCCGAAAGCATTGTGTTAAATTAGAGCCCTTCTTATGGTAATTGGACCACTGTATGATTGCCAGGTTTAACATTTCGGCCTAAATACGAATATATAGAACGTGCGTGTGTTACTCCGAACAGAGCTCGTTGGATTCCTCATACAGGTTTTAGTTTCCGCGTTACCACCGAAAGGCCAACGACTCATGAACCACACATTAATATTTCGTTTTATTGACTACACGTGTGTTCATTTTCATTTTCACGTTCATACGAGCTCCTCTCATTATTCGAGTCGCACGTGATATTCCCGACGAACGCGATTACTCAACGGACTTCTGATCCCAATTTATTTCCGGCGTTTCGCGATCGAATTTTAAAAAAAATATATATATGTTATCAACGAAATCTGTGCCTTGCGTTGGAGTCTGTTAGAAAAATGTAATAATTCTCGTTCCTCCTGACCGTACGTCCCACCTCGATGACAGAAATTGAGAGAAAAATTATTTTTTTTAAACGTCAAAAAATGCAAAGTTTCCCCTAATATTGACGCATGTGCCGATTTTTGCGAAGCTCTAATAATGAATTTATTTAGAAGGCAATAATCACTCGGAGGTGAAAGTCTCGAAACGTTAATCTTGTTATCTCTGTTGATTGCGAATTTCACGCAGCATAAATTCTCAATCTTTTCTTTAGAGAGAACCGCGCTATAAAATACAAGAGATGTGTAGAAATTTGTTGTAGTATAAAAGCGGGAAGCGCGCACCCGGAGGCTCAGATCGAAAACTAGTCCAACTGCATCGTGACGTCATTCGCGGTGCAAAATCACGATTTGCTTTAACCTTGGACCGGCAGAGAGCAGGATGAGCGTGGAAAAGATTGGAAGAGCAAAAGAGAGCGAGCAGCTTTGGTGTTTCTTGTGTTCGTTATTTTCAGGATCGGCGAATTTGCTCTCACAATTATAAAGCTCTCGCTGCTGCCCCTCGCATAAGCACGTTGTTCGAGCACACCGATTAATCGCGATATCCGTCTCGTGCTGTCGTATTTTATAAATGTAGAAGGCCTTCCGTGCTAAATCGAAAAGCTCCTTGGGTAAAGAGATTCGACGATTTTCCTTTTTTCGATGACATTCCGACCGGAGGCACGAAATTTCATACGATTCTTTCACAAAAATTCATTTCAGCTTGCTCCGAAATGGTTTCCCTGTCAATTCGACTAAATTGTCGTCTTGGATATTCAATCCTTCAATTATTTTTGATTTTTTAAATTTTTTGCTCTATTTTATTTGATTTTTCCAATTTTTATCCCATTTTACTTGATTTCATTAATTTTTATTCTATTTTATTCAATTTTTAGAATTTAATTGTTCGTAATTAAAAAATACAAAATCTCAAATAATGATTTAGACTGAAATCGAAAGATATTTTTGTGCAAAGATGCGATGTTTTCGTACATATTTCGCAATCAATTTTCAAGCTCTCATGCACAAATATGGTTGAATAAAAAGAGACAGTGATTGGCAATTAGAATAGAGGAGATGGTGCAGTGATTGGCATATTTTTTATTCGATTTTTGATGCGGGGCCTGATTGATAACTAGCGTTGCTAATGATTATAGGCGAAGAGGGGCCAATGACTGTGACTCTCGTGCGGAGCTCGAGATGCAGGAGATAGAGAGAGCTCCCTGGATTATTTTTCCTCTCTGTGTTGGTCTTTGCCGCCGCCTGCTCATCGCGAGAGACTCTCCCCTTCTTCTCTCTCGAGCGTTAGCTCGCTTGATTACTTGAAAGAATAAATAAATGTAGGAGAAACGAAGAGCCAGAGGGGAGGAAGGAGTGAGTGGGCAAAAAAGGGGAAAAAAGGGAAGAGGAAAAAATGGACGGCCAAGGGGCGAGGGGGTTGCGAGACGAAATATTCCTCACTCTCTCTCTCTCTCTCTCTCCTTCGCTCCTGTCTCTCCACTTTTTTCTCTATCGCTCTTTTCGACAGCCCGACAAACTTCCTAGCTCCGTTCTCTCTACGTCTTTCTTTCATCTTTCCTCTTCGCATCTCGATCTCTCGTTCTCTTTCGCTTCGTCTCAGTCCCCCCCTCGCTCTCTCTCTCTCTCTCTCTCTCTCTCGTTCTTCTCCTTTCGATCTCTCTGTTTTCGTGATCGTCGGCGAACACAACACCGCACGCGGTAACAGAGTATAGAGCGAGAGATGAAACTCTCTCGCGATCCCAGAAAGAAATAATTCAAAACGCGAAAACCTATAATTTTCGTTCTCCGGGCATATCCTCACGTGAGAGATTTTTATCTCCGAAAACGAAGAAATATCATCGATATTATATACGATATACATGTGCTATGTATGCGCTGTCACTATTGCTCAATGTACGGAAATACGTTCGCACAGCCAACCAGAAAGAACCCAGAACAAATCCCTCTCGGGCCTATCCGATCAAAAATTTTTGTTTTTACTAAATTTCACCTTAATATTCCTCTTTCGATCGAAAATCGTTTCTCAATCGATCATTCCCATGACAAATTATAGTATTGCTGCCGAACGTTCAATTTTTTTTTTCCTCCTACGAGAATATATTGAAAATTGCCATATTATCATGACGATATAATTTTCTATTTTTCGTTCTTTTAATAATTCAACAAAATAAGCAAAAATCATTAAAAAAATTATCTCACACTCCGTTTTATATTTTATTGCTTACAATTTTTTATCTCTGATCTGAAAATTAATAAATAAATGAATAAATGAATTTATTAAAAATTCAATTCAATTGAAAATTAATTCAAAATTCAGAAAAGACGAAACCATCGAGGCTCGTTTACTCCAAGGCCCGGATCTTAAAGTTCAAAAATAATAATCAATGTTTCTGACCAAACGCGCGATGTAAATATAATTGGAAAGCATAATATTGTCCTTGGTTGAACTAATTGATGTGATTGAGAGCACAAATTTATTCGGATAAAGGAAAACCTTCGTCCATTACAATTGAGAGCCAAGGGAATGTTTAAAACTAAGTGAAAAAGTTTTTTCTCTCATTTTTTTGTGAATTGAAAGAAAAAAAAAACGAAATTATTTGGAGCGTGATTAAAAAATGTTTTGTGGCTGTTTCAGTGCTTGGGGTGAGCGTAAGTCGTAACGTCGGGAGGTTAAAGAGTGTAAAGTCGGAGGAAATTGGGGCAATCATAATTTGCAGTAGAGTTTCGTGACGATAAGAAAGAGCGCCGAGTGCACTTGCTCATTCACGAGCTCAGTAGAATATGAGCAAGTGCGGGGGAGCGCAGCAAAAACGAGGAGACGAGGGAAGGTCCCGCGCACCATTGTTTTCCGAACAATGAGAATACCCGGTGTTTCCAGAAAATTGCTACGTATAGAGGCTCCGCTGGGGCAAAATGGAACAGGAGCTAAAAGTTCCTGCCAAGTTTTTGCGCCATCAACAAAAAAAACTCGCTCAATTCCAGGTGAAATTTTTCTTCGCCATTTCAAGTGAAAATTTTCCGGGTCAATCGATATGATCGAAAATTTTTTCCAAAAATACCAGGAAATCGAAATTTTTTCATTTTCCAGTGCAATGCAAATAGAAAAAAAAAGCTGCAAACTCTATTTCTTTTTTCTCAATCGCTTTTCCATTCTCCGGAAAGAACGAGATAAAAATAATGTACAAAATAAATAAATGTGCGGATCTTGTGATTATTCTCAGATACGAAGGGCTCGATAAATTTGCTCAAACTCGAGCTGGCTCATTTTGTCCCATACAGGGGCGCGCATATTATGCTCAGGAGGGAAAACGCAGCGTCGAAAAAGCAAAGCAACATAAGGGAGGTACGTATTGGGCTATAGAATAGGTTTTGGCATTGTGGAAATATATGAGGAGTTTGTCGCGGTCGTGTCGTAAGTTGGAGACGAACATTCCAGGTAGACGAAAGGTATTATGTGTCCTCTCGTTTATCCCTCGTTGAGACTCAACGACTGTAGAATATCTGGCCGGGGGGTGGTTTTATATTATCGTAGTTGGACGATTACTTTATTGCCGTAATTTAGAGATTAATTTTCCCGTGGAAATCCCCTTCGGACATAAGAACAGCAATATAATTGTATACCCGCATATTTTCCCTTTTACTGACGGCTCTGGCCGTGCACCATTCTCCCAGGTACTTTAAGACATTCTGTTCTTTCTTTTACCAGCGCGCGAAAATATAACACTTCGTGGCTTTATTGGTTTTAATTGTTGGCCGATATTTTTCAAAATACAGCCAGCTGGGCGAGGATAAGGATTTCCACTTTTATTGAGTACGCCAGGTGATTCAATTGCAGCAGCTAAATTCCATAAATGCTCGTAGCTCCGAGAAATTTTTTATTTTTCAAAATCCACAGTGAACAACATTAAGGAACGTCCTTTTTTTTCCGTAACTCGCAATAAATGTGCCAGGATTACTGGACGAAAACGAAAGCGCGGATTAAAGTCTTAAATGTTGATTTTTTCGTGAGACTCGAAAATAAAATTTGGAAAAGCAATTTAAAAAATGGTTAATTCATTAAAAATTGAAATTTTTCGAAATATTTTCTTTCTAATTATTTTTCAAGTGAACAATCGAGCGGAATAAATTATTATTACTTGCCAAAAACTATTATTCATATTCAGACTTAAATTGTGACGATGAACCGGACCATAAAATAATGTTGGCTCGAAAAATTTGGATAATTAAACAAAAATGCCGAAATTTTCAATAAAAATGAATGTTTTTCGTTGTAAAATTCAAGATGGTAAATTTTTCCTCCTCCCGATCAATAGGTACGAAAAAAAAAATGGTTTTTCCCACACTGTTGGCTTTCCAATGAAATTCGGACGCGCGGAGGATGCATTTTTGGCAACTCACTTTACCACGAAGAATAACGAAGAAAAAGAGTGGACAATGATGCATCTATATTGTCCAATTGATCGAATGTTATGTGGAAAGTATATATAGCTATCCCCGGGAGAAGCAATCAGCAAAAATTTCGACAGTCATCGATCATGCACACAGACCGTATATATATATAGTGCATTCGGCATTGGTAGATCGTAGAGCCGCCGTTGGAAAGAGTCGATTGAGTCCGATACATCGGCATTGGAGAAGCAACGTCAAAAATATCCACGAAATTCTGTCGCTGTCTCACTTTTTCTTTTGGTCTATCGCGAGGACGCAGAGCGAGAGAGAGAGAGAGAGTGAGCGAGCACCCTTTTGCCATTTTCGATTGGGCGAGTGTGAGAAAATCTGAGAGCGTGCACACACCGCGCGGGTCGACAAAGCGATGGAGCTGGCGCAGCATCGGCAACGTGTCTCTTAATGCCTGTCGCCCGGATGATTTATTGCAATGACGTTGTTTTTTTTTTAGCATGATCGTTCTTCGCATTTTGCCCGCCTCGTCTCTTCCGGCCGGCGCTTCTCTGCTGTTTTTTTTAGCAACGCACACACACTTGTTCACGATGCATGTCGATGCAGGAGAAAAAAAATATTATTTTATTCATTTTTCTTTTTTCGGAGCTCATTCCAACCACGAAATTTAAACCTCGCAGCCTCTCTGCGTGATAGACGCATTCTTTGACCTTCGCCATCAACATACATGCCCATGCAGCTCCGCGATAATGGAACATGGTCCTGATCGCATCATCTCTATGCAAAAACAGAATGTCTATCCAACGTCGAGTTGATGCTCCGATGATCGAACACATATCTGCTCCGCTCGCTAACAATGCACCAAGAGAATGATTGAGCAATCTTGCAGCAGCTAAAGTTTCTCTCTTCCTTGCTAGAATTTCGATATTTTTGCCGGAGGCGATATACTTATTTGATGAAAAAAAGCGTCCAAGTGTAAATGGCTCGGGGGAAGGGAACACAGAGCGTCGGGAAATATCGTTTCGGAGTGTATCAATGCTTTTCTCTCACTATCAGGAACAAAGGGGGAGGGAGGGGGGGGGGGGATACATAGATATGCTTGTCAGATCGATCCCGTTGTTGGGGCAGGTCGTGGCCACCGAAAATTCCTTCGTTGATTCGAGCTTTGTCAGTTTCCCATGGCCCATACCTTGCCAAGACCATTTTTCTCCTTCAGCTTCGAAATTCCGAAAAAAAAACAAAAAATTTATCGTATTTGATGCTGAAAAATGTTATCACCATATTTTATGAAATTTCTACCATAGCCAAGCTCGTTAAAACAAAGCTTTAATAAAATATAACAAGGAAAAGGGGATGCCAAAAGAAAAACTGGTACGAGACGAAAATATCCGAGTTCCCACGCACGCCAGTTCTCGTTGAGGTGAAAAAGAACATCACCTGCCTTAGACGTGGGATTTCTTTCCAAATGAAGCATGAGAGAGATAACGGAACAGGGTCCTGTGCATCCTTTAACGAGCACTCTAATTTTCGACCTTTTTTCTAACACACAGCATCACGGTTCGGTGGCTATTATCATTCAAGGGCTTTTGTATAGCCTGCTGGGAAGCCTGAAAAAAGGATCTCATTTTCAATGATTTATTTCACATCGGAAAATAGCTTTTTGGTTATTCATAAGTTTTAGATCGAATCCGTTGTCCTTGGGAATGTAAAATTCCACCAAAATACGTTTTTTTTAATCAATTTTTAAAATCACGACAAATTTCGTACCGTTTTTCTGTTTGGAGTCTAAAAAAAAATCGTTTTATGGACTTGACTAAATATTGAATGAGAATCATAGAATTTCCGGCAGAGAATGTGTCCGAGGAAGCTTCAACGTAATATCTAATGAAGATGAAGACTGTGGGAGAGTTGGAGCTGGAGGGGTGGAGGGAGCTGCAAGGAGTAGGTGATGGGTCGAGAGAAAACGCGTTGGGATGTATAGTTGCGGCTCATCTATCGGAAGCGTCTATCAACAGCAGCAGCAGTTTCCTCTAGGCCATTGTTCGATCTCTGTTTCTCGGTCGATTCCTGACAGGGAGGCTGAGATGCTGTGCATGTTGATGATGCTGCTGGGATCGGGGGTTGCGGAGCAAGTGGGACGAGGATATCGTAACTCACCGAGACTGCTGGGTAAACGCATGTACCGGAGTTTCTATTGGACCTGATCGAAGCCGCTGCTGCCTATTCACTTGCAATTCGCGATATCTCCGAAGGTCCCTCATCTAAGCTTGCGCCTTTCGTTCATTAAATTCGATAGAAAAAACAAAACAAACATTTTAATTTCGTCAAAAATATTTCGCAGGCTCTCGCCGGTGTTTCCTTGACGTTCGAAACTCAAGAGACTCCACCAGCTTTTCCATCAGGGGAGATCAGATCCACGAGAGACGTGAGGAGCGTTCCGTACATTAAGGCGATGCGTCCGTCTCTTACCCTTCTCAGGCTAAAACTAGCGAAGCCAGTATCATTTCACTCATTCGTTTTATCTCTATCTGGCCAACGGTGAGCTCGCTCTCGTATAAATTAGAGTGTGTATGTGCGTTGAAGGAGAACATGGCCGAGCCTTAGTCCAATTCTCCTTTAACGTTAATTTATCTTAATTACATATATATATATATATATATATATCGAATGGGAATACATGGAAATGTACATACGCGTGTGTACGTGACGGAAACATTTCTTACTTTTAGAGGCCCATATTTCCACGTACACGCAGCATCCCCATGCCTGTGTCTTCCTATATATATATATGTTATGTACTTTCCCGCGTACATATGTACAGATTTACATAAACACAGAGTACATGGCGTGTATGTACAAGTTGGCCCGGTGAATTGGCGCGCCCTCTGCTCTCTCCTCTTTGTCTCAAGCAGAGGGCTCACGTATCTAAGTCTCCCGGAGCGAAGAGAGATCGTATGAATAGCGCGGGCTCCTCGCTCGCTCGCTCGCTCGTATCCGCGCGCGGTGCGTGTACGTGCACACGAGGCTTAATCTTGGGGACGTTAACGCGTTGGTTCTCCAGTAGCTCGAGCAGAGCGAGAGAATAACATATCCCCGACATTATATCCTCATCCTCTTGCCAGCAGCGGGCTCGTCTCTCCTCTTGGGGGGGGGGGGGGGGGGGGGGGGGGGGGGGGGGGGGGGGGGGGGGGGGGGGGGGGGGGGGGGGGGTGGGGGGGGGGGGGGGGGGGGGGGGGGGGGGGGCGAACCTCTCGCTCGGACTCTTTCCTCCTCGCGCGTTGGAGAGCGCGAGTCCGGACAACGCGCGTGACCAGGGGCTGTATGTATAGAGTTGGCCGCTGCTGAGGCTTGGGCTTTTCACTCGGGGGAGGTCTCGATCGATTTGCGATTCACTTGAGAGCCTGGTCAAGCGTCTCGAGAATCCCCCCCCCCGCACACTCCGCGTTTTCTCTTTCGCTATGTACCAAAATACCTTCGCCTTTATGCACATATATACTTGTTTATGTATACATTATGTGTGTGTGTACCGTAATGTATATATGCGATGTACGGACGTTATCGCTGGCCCCACACATCCCACGTCGCGCGAAACGACCACCATGAGGACGAACGAACACAAGACGCGATCGCTACGTCAAACGATATGGGTTCGATTATCTGGACGAAGAAAACCCAACTGCCTCAAGTAAATAAATACTCTGGAAGCCTCTCTTCCAAAGAATTCTCATTTTCTCACACTAAATCGATAACTTTGAAGCAGTTTGCATCGTTCAAATGCAACGACATTCGTATTTTTCTCATTATTTTAATGAAGAATTTAATTCGGACGATAAAACGATCGGTTGTCGCCCCCAGAAAAATGAAAAAGATTACATAAATTACCATTATGCATTCTTATTTTGAATGTAACAAATTTTATAATTTATTATTATTATTTTATTGCTTAGAACGAATCGGCTCGAGCAATTTTCGATCATTTTAGAAATTGAATAAATCGAGAATAAAAAAAAATGTTTTCTGGTGCATTTCAACGTCGCGAACTTCAGCATCATCCGAAATCGACACGCGAGTGAATATTACAATGAAAACTTATCGCTTATTTTAACGATTGCCGAATTTTTCGTGTTTCCTCGAGTCAAACGTCATCACAGGTTCGTAAATATACAGAATATGCATAGTACACCGGGATAGGCATGATGAACGGGTGACTCTAATAACCCGACGAACGTTTATCTTAGGATTGGGCATTAGGATTCGGAGGTTGCCATAGCGGGTGTTTCTCTCGGCCTCCTTCTCGCTCTCTCTCTCTCTCTCTCTCTCTCTCTCTCTCTCGGGGGCCATTCGCCTTGGCGAACGCGAAGCGATAAGGGGTAATTTCTGAGCCTCGGAAGAGAGGCGCTCGCAAAGGGTCAGAACTGGCCGTAGCTCATCTCCGCGCGTTCGCTTTCGGGGATCGCTTCTCCTAGCGAAATACCCTTTTGGAGAATACGCAGACATTGCGCCCTCTCCGGGGCTGTTATACAACGACGGAGCGAGCCCTCTTAGCCAGCAGTCACGAAAGTCTCGCTCGCCTCTGTACACGATCTTAGATCTCCCTCGCTTCTGCGGACCGAGTCTCCATGGATCACTACGTTATACATGTATGCACGAGAAACGCGAGGGCGTCTCGCTCCTGCTCCTGTGCATCTTTCCTCATGCCAGGACCAACGCTCCTGCTACAAACCCCATGCAAATTAGCCCGCACACTATTACACTATCTCCACAACGTCCAGCCAACACACACGCAATTCCATAATTAAGTTTGTACGTTCAACGAAGCATGTGGGTTGCTCCAACTATCGAATCGCCGCACGGAGACGTTAGACCGACATTTCGGCAAACGCAGCCCTTAGTTCCGGAGTACACAGTCCTTGGAATAATCATTATTCAATCAAATATTCGAATTCTCGTATATGGGAAGCTCATCAAACGTTACGGAGTCTCCTCAAGCTCCATAGATGTTCAGTGCAAATGAAATTTCCTTAAAAATCGTCAATGTACTTTGGTAAACCCGGTAAACTAAATATTTTTACGATTTTTTCAAAATTCTCGTCACTTAAGCAGCATATTTGGTTTCTGATGGAATTTCAAACAAAATTTACCATTGAAACAACAAAAATTCGATTCCGCAGGGACTTTCTAGAATATTTCGAGAGATGCTTTTTTTTCCTCTTTGCCAAAGCTCATTATTTTAATTAAGAATTCAATTGTCATGATAAAACCATTAATTTTTGCTCCAAGAAAAAATCTATCGCCTCGTCAAAAAATTCACAATGTCATGGAGTTTGTAACGCGCTCTTTTTTTTTATATCGTGCAATTTAATTTAATCGAGATAAACAAACGGGATTTTCGGGAGTAAGCTCGAAGATCGTGATAAACAAAAAATGAAATATTAATTGAAGGATTATTGAACGGTGATCGAGAAAAATCGTGTCGATAGTAAATTCCGCTGGTTCGTGATGAGAAACCTAAAAAAAACGTTGCAGGCTATACAGCCCTGGAGTTACGATATTCATTTTTAAACCGTAGTTGATGCTTTTTATGGGGCCACATCAGGTGTTTGGGGAACTTGTTAGATCGTCCATTATAAATGTTTCAACGAGAAAAATGGGATGAGCCTTAGTGCTGCGTGTTAGTCCAGTTTTAAATATTTATTTCATTGCATATCACATGCGATCGTCACTTTCGAGGAATAAACGATTTGGGATTAGTCTCGATACTTGAATTATTCATGCCGGAATATATTTTTGGATTGCCGTTTAGGAAGCTTGGTAATTTTGTTGGAAAATCAAATTTACATTGTTCATTTTGTTTGCGATAATAATTCACCATCCGACTTGTACTTTTTTATGCTATTTTGCAAATTCGAAAACACCGGAGATCCGACAGACACTCACCGTTTTACTCGCAAGCCGGTATCTTCATTTTTGTACTGACGAGTCGAGTATGGGGCACGTTATACGTGCCTTACGTGATAATAGAGCTCGGTCTCGTAATACAAGTATACACAGGATGTTGGTAAGAAGTCACGCGAGAGAAACTTCTCGCGGATAATCCCCGTGAGTGTAAAAAGTTGGTTAATCGTTTCGGAGAACGTGGCGCTTGATCGCGTCTGCACGATAGGGCTTGTAGTTCATTATCCTGTACGTGTATAATTTCATAAATGTATATTTACTATGAATGGTTAGTCGCTAAGACGCTCAGTGCTTCGTGGCATTGATTATTTTCAAAAAATCAACAATCCCGGGCTCAGCGTGTCTCGCTATATTTTCACCTTGAGAAAAACGCTGCACAGCGCAATTTACATTGTAAATTTCTGTTCGATCGAACGTTTTTCTCCATTGGCGATAATGCGAGTGCACAGAAATCTTTATATTTATGTGGCAGGATTAGATTTTCGATCATGGGACCTTATGGGGGACCGTAAAAGAAATGTTTTTTTGATCTGAGAAATTAAAAATGAAAAATCGTTGAAAAAATTTCATTGAAATTAGATTTTTTTTTTTGAATTTCATTTTCAGTGTACTCTGGTGATTCCTCGTTCACCTTGAAAGCGAAGTTGCGACGAGATAGAACAGCCGTTTGGTTCGGAGCAAGTTGAATCACCCAGAGACCTTTAAACCCTATACTACGGACGTAAATTTCAGGGTTAAGGTGCAAACGCGAAGGGAGCACAAAAGTTTCTTCGTCTCGTCGTAACTTCCGGTACAGTTGGTTGTACGAGCGAAGCGCGATAGCGAGGATAATGTGTATAGGAATAGAGAGGAGAGGAGTGGCTTTTGGAGCGGGGAAAAGTTGTTGGGGAAATTGGAGCCGCTGCAATTTGTTGCTTTAACAAAAATGACCTTGAGCTTGCTTTAATTTTTTTAGAGACCGAAAAGTGGTGGAAAAAAATGGACTTTGCAGTGATTAATTTTGTCGGAGTTCCCGGGACGACTAATTTATGCAGTTTCGTATTTTTTCACTCACTCGAAGCCACAACATTTTTTAAAGCTTGCCCGACCTAGGGAGAACATTTTTTTCATTCATTTTTGTGTCTGCGGTCAAGGGACGTAATTTCAAACTCGAAATTTTCGTTGGAGCTGTCAAGATGGCCTCGCAATCGCGATTAAGACGAATCGTCGGTTTTGCTTCGGCTCGCAAATCTCAACAATGACGATTTTTCTATGGCAACGCATCACTGAGATTATTTTTCTCAATGCGGCTGCGTAACTCATCGTCCTTAAAGCATGTCCGCTCGCCGAGACACCCAGAATTTTCCTCGAGCGATATAGATAGGCGTCTACCCTTGGAAACCCCTTCGTTTCCACGCTGAGGAACTTTACACAGACGCACATAGACCGGACATACACGTATGTATATAATTCACATACGCCTCCGTGCTCTCGGCCATTTTTCACTGGCAATGGCGTCGAGAGTGAGTCAGAGATTGAGCTTGATCTGAATATCCGATCGCGAGAATCTCTAAACATGGGGATAGACTTTTCGGACGACCCAAAAGCGGAAATGGACACTTTGCAATCGGAAGATTCGGTTCACGTGGAATTCACCGACCACGTGTAAATCGAGTCCGTAAATTTTTCTCCCAAAACCATTTTTGTCCATCGATTCCCGATCGATCGTCTCGAAAAATGTCTTTTTCTTTCTTTCGGGAAGAAAAAAAGAGCCGCAAAGTTGTTTGAGCGTATGTGAGAGGAAATTAGATTTGGAGCTTTTTAAATATTCATAGAAGTTTGTTGAAGCGGTGGGGTCTACGCCAATGTCGCGTTCACCCCTGGTCAAGGAGGGGTTGGCAGCCTGGACGAGGAGCGGCTTGAGCGTCCAGAGCTCCTCGGCGGTACCGGACATGTGCGTGTTCGTGTGCGTTCTTGGGGCCGAAGGGTGGCAAACAAGCACAAAAGGAGAAGCGAAAAAAAGGAAAAAAAATAAATAAACGAATAGAAGGAAAAACGGGAAAGGGAAGAAAAGGGAGTGAAGAACGGAAAAACGTCTCGCATCTACGTCGCGAATTTGCATCTGTATATGCCAAACTACATATGCCAACGCTGAGAATTAAATTTTATCGAAAAACTCAATATTTTTTCATGATTTATAAATTATTTTTATTTCGACAATATTTTCCATTTCTATTGCAACCATCGATGAAATTTGGGATTGGAAT
Source organism: Campopleginae sp. 14b (assembly GCA_030522525.1). Classification (NCBI taxonomy): domain Eukaryota; kingdom Metazoa; phylum Arthropoda; class Insecta; order Hymenoptera; family Ichneumonidae; species Campopleginae sp. 14b. The sequence goes on along the minus strand of JAPYYS010000629.1, from coordinate 624 downwards.
GACAAAAATTTACTTTTCCAAGAAACTTTCCAGAATATTACTCCCTGCAATCACTGAATTTTGTGATTTTCCGAATAAAAAAACGTTCAGTCGATCGAATTCAACAAAATATCCATATTATTCAACAAAATTTTCATTCCAATGAAGAAGATTTTTTTCAGAGCACTTTTTACCTAAATCAACATTGAAAATGGAGTTTATTTGAAAAAACGTTTTAATGCGTTAGTTTACCTTTGCAATATGAATTAATTTCGTTATCGTATATTTATTTACGGAGACATAAATAATGTATCCGTGAAATTAGCGTATCAGGACATGTGCGAGCGGAGCTTAGTTTTTTCGAGTTGAAACGGTGGTGGGTATTTGTATGTGGAGGAGATCCATGTGGGAGATGATAAAAAAAGGAAAAAGGAGAATATAGAGGAGAAAGTCTTGGTCCAGGCCTTGGCGGAGCGACCAGTGTCCGGTGCCCTAGGGAGTTCTTGCGACGGGGAAAACGCCGAGGCACACACGCGAGCGGAAGGATAAGGATAGGGGAGAAAAGGAAAGGGGGAAGCCGGAGTAAAATTTGCGAGTGGAAAAACGGAGCTATAGATATGTATACATAGATATGTATACATATAT